>SIJG01000092.1:579406-597505 GCA_023374025.1 Heterodera schachtii | reverse complement strand
TGAAAATTTAATAAAATTCAATTAGTAAAATAATATAATGTAAAACTTCATTTATAGTACCATTATTAGCTTAAACATATAAATAAATATTAGCATTGATTAATTCCGTGTCTTTTGTTCAAGTAAAACAGATGTTCTTCACGGAATTAGGTTGTATTTTTCGTTTAGTCAAAAATGTCCAAGACACTAAATTTTCATACTAATTTAACCATTTTAGCTCCTTGGTAATTTATTTATTTAAAAAAAAATTCAATAAAATAATTAGTCATGGGTAGGCTTATTTTAACAGGACTTTCTGTGTTTTGGCCTTTATTTTACTAAGAAGCATTCATTTATATATAATTTTATTAAATTTTATCTTTTAATAAATTTATTTTTTTTTCATCTTTTTAGTTTTTTTGAGGTTGACTTAAAAAAAATTGTTGCTGAACTATGTCCAACTATTTTTTAAATTACTTTTTAGATTCAAATTCAGATTTTGAAATGATGAAATATCTAAAAAAATTATTTTAAAGAAGAATAATCAGAATTTTTATCTTCATTAATATGTGAAAGATATTCAATTATGAATAATTAACACAAAAAATAATTTAATACAAATCAAATTGAATGAATAAAAAGTGTAATTAAATTGTTAATAAAATATTTAATTAAATTTATGTTTGGGAAAACAAATAAATTTTTTATACAATTTTATTAATTTTGTATTTTTTGTTTTTTTTTGTGGAAAATTGATTTTTTATTGTTTATTTTTTGTTTAAAGGATTAGATTTCCACAATTATTATTTGTTTTTTATTCCTAATCTCTTCAAACAATTTTTTAGTATAAAACTTTTATATATTTGAATCAAAAAACCACAATTATTGATTTCTAATTTGATTGTTTTGCTATTTTCAAATTAATTACTGGTATTATTTATAACGTTCGTTTAATAATAATGTTTACATAAAATGGGCTAAAAGATACACGTCCTCGATGAATGTTTCCAGATATAAAATGAATTCAACAAAGGTTTTCGTTCGATTATTTTAGATAAAATTATATATATTTTTATTATTAATATTTAATTTTTCATTAGTTCTATGAAATTTTTTATTATTTGTCTAATTGTTTTTAATTTATCATTATTATTGTCATTAGCATTAGCATTATTATTATTATTTTACTATTGTTATTATTACCATTATGCAGAGTCATTTTTTTTAATTTAATATTGTATAAGTTTATTTTGAATTTTTTAATTTATTTTTACATTAAGCATATTTTTTTTGTTTAAATATTTAATTTCTTGTCTATGTGTTCAATGTTCAAATTAATCTTGTCAGTCAACATTTAGTTGTAAACATTTCACTCAAATACGTCTTCATTCGCTATATTTGAATTATTGGCTATACGAAAATTTTTAAATAAATTAACGCTGATTTTGTATCAGCATGAATTCAACCATCAGTATTTTTTTAAATTTATTCATGTTTAAATTTGCAAAAAAGCAAAATAATCAAAAAATAAAAATAAGTTTTGTGTAATAATTTTTAACGTGTAATATAATTATAAGTTAAATTTTTTTTTAATCTTTTGAACAAACTTTTGATTTGGTTCCGATCATAATTGAAATGCAGTTCCGTTGGAGACAACAAAAAGCATTCATATTATAGCTCATTTTGTATGTTTTAGTTTATTCTATATTTGACCATAGTTATACGGTTTTTTAAAATTATTATTTTATCAAAATTAATATCAATAATCTGTTTATAATTTAAATATCATTTTTTTGTTTTCATTTTATCAGCATTTTAAAATAATATTAATATTATTTTGAGCCAAGGTCACTGTGTGGTAACCACCCCACCCGTCAATCCATTCTATTTTAATAATTGGTAAAAAAAGAATTTTCCATTAATCATTTGAATTAGTAATGTTTCTATTTTATCGTTAAATTTTTACTGTTTTAATTTGTTTTTATTATTTATTTATTTCAATTTTATTCTGTTCTATGATAAATTCATTTTTTTCTCGGAAGCTTTTGCCTTTATTGTATTTAGATTTAGATAATTTATTCGTTCAAATATTAAAAATTAACAGGTAAAATAAAGTGATTCATATTGTTAAATATGTCTCAACGGAGTCTGTTCAAAACTGACATATTTATATTTAAAAAATGTGTTTCAAATATATTATTTGTCTAAAATTTTTATTATATATTAATTTTTTTATATAAAGAAATTTTATTTTATATTTTGGTATTAATAAAAAAAATTTAGAATTCATATTAAACAATTATTAATTTCCATTATAATCGTGTTATAATTTTATCTGTACCCATTAAATATTATTTTGATTTATCGATTCTCAGAATACGGTAATATTTTTAATGGATGAGCTCGCAAGCACGTTGAGCTTTAGTCTTATTTAAATTTCTTCGCTTATGATCAAATACGGGACAACTCTCCACAAAAGACAAAAAGTCAAAAGCTTATTAATTAACAAAATTTATCTTTTTGTTTTTAAAATGCATTTCAGTTACTAAAGATGTCTTGAGTTAAAAGGTCAATATTGTTAATTTTAAGCTACTTTAGATGTCTTATTTTTCGTTTATGTAAATTTTCTTCAAGTATTTATTTACCCTCTGCTGTAGTTGGTTACAATTGCTTGAACATTCTTATATAAGTAACCTTCTTATGGTAATTATCTTTATTATTTTTTCTAATATTAATTTGTATAGCAAATCTAAAATAAATTTTATTGAATAGTTTGACCTTGTTTTCTATTTTAATAAAATGTAAAAGAAATTAACATAAATTTTTCTTATAAAGATTGCTTCGATGATTTATGTATTTATTTCATTCATAAAATAATATTATTATTTCTGAGTAAATATATTTTATGAGAGTATAGGTTTCAATTTATTTAATAAAGAAATAAACCAATAGCATAGCACCTCTGATTAAATATGATTCAAAAATACCAAGAAATATTACTGAAACAAATCAAGCAAGTAAATTTGTAATCTAAAAAAGTAAATAATTAAAAATTGTATAACTCGCTTTGTTGCTTAACATTAAGTTTGAGAAGTTGAACACGAATAAAGAGATTATATGACAATATTGTCATAGAATTTTTAAAGTTGGCTAATTATTAATTAAATGTAAAAAATTATTCCAATTAAACTTATTTTAATAAAAACTATAAAAATTTTTAACAAAATTTTTTTTGATATTTTCTCGAAAATAATCGTTTGTTTTGGCTTGAGGCACAAAAAATTTACATTTTTTAGAATGAAATTTTAAAAAATTTTTATATTTCTTTTCTTACTAATTTATTATATTAGTTTTTAATTCTTGAAAATGTTTTAAACATTTATACTTAAGAAATGAAGAGATATTTTAAAATTAACAAAGTTCCTTTGAAAATAAGGGTGAAAATTTTAGGTTTAAAAATTAATTTTTAAATGCATAAATAATAACTTGAAAACATAAATAAAAAATATAAATTTATGAAAAACTGAAATAAGAGCTTAATATAATTTTTAATAATGTTGCAACCATGGAAACTAATTGAATATGTTTTATTGTATTTCGATTATAAAGAACTTTATTCAAAAATTGAAAATCTTTTATTACTATGTAAATATAAGCAACTTTCTTATTTGTTTATAATCCCATTGCTTTTATTGAAAATCCTGTTCATAAAGCCGAGAAAAGAAAACGTCTATAGCTGCATATTTGCGTGCGCGCCAAGAATATTTGTCGAGAATCAATCAGACAAAAGTAAATATAAATTTATAAATCATAAATGAATTTATTACAATTCTGTTCGGTCCACACAATGGGTGCTAAGCCAATGTTTTGTGTCCAACAAATATAAATATTTATTTGGGTGCAGACAATTACAATTTATTTAGAATTAAATAAATGGAGAGAAATGGGGAAGAACAAATAATGTCAATTGCACAGAGTGAACTGAATAGGGGAAGACTGAACATGAATGAGGGGGGAAGGGGGAATATACATAACAAATGAACAGTGGGGAGGAAATATCGATTGGGGTCAAAGGGCATGCGTGTGGCGTTCTGTTGACCACACTCAAAAGCCAAAGGGCGCTGCCCCTAACACCTCCCCTTTTAAGAAGTGCCGCTTTCGCTTAATGAGGGCTGTAGCGCTCCGGTGGCCGTCGATTCCGTCGAGGGTATACTCGGGGAGTGATCGGCATTTCCTCATTCGGCTGCTCCTCCTGTTCGATCCGTCCATCATTCTGTTCTTCGTTTGCCCGGCCGATTTCGTCCTCATCGGCCTCACTTCGAACGGCTTCGTCTTGAGGCTGTACTTCTTGCAGTTCGGCTCTTACCTGTTGTGGAAGGCCAAAGACGTCATTGAAAGTGTTCAAATGGTCCATCGTTTTGTCCTCAATTTGCCGCGGGCGTATTTGATTGGCGTGGAACCGATTGGTCGTGCCATCTGCGAATTTAACGTCGTAAATTACGCCGGTCTTTTTGACGACGTTTCCTGGACGCCAATTCTGCGAAATTCGGTGCCGGGCGAAGATTTTGTCGCCTGGGCCAAACTCTCTTGGTTTAGCGCCGAATCGTTTGTTGAAGCGCCGTTCCATCAGTTCGTCACGCTCCATTGGCTGAAACTGAGGCGGGCGCAACAAATCCAATGTGGTCCTCACTTTTCTTCCAAGGAACGCTTCCGCTGGTGACTTACACTCTTGTAGTGTGTCATTTGGGGTGGTACGGTATGCCGTCAGAAATGTTTCGATGATTTCTGCGCTAAGGGCTCCCTCCCCTTTTAACTTTCGGAAAGTTCTCTTGAAGGAGTCCACAAATCGTTCGGCTTGTCCGTTCGACATTGGGTTGTACGGTGCCGAGAAGCAATGGTTTATGCCGTTGGTCAGAGCAAAATCAGCAAATTTTTTGCTTGAAAATTGCGTGCCGTTGTCCGAGACGATTGTCTCTGGAAGGCCATGACGGCTGAAGAGATACCGTAATTTTTGGATGGTCGCCGCAGTGGATTTTGTTGGCATTTCGAAGACTTCGGGATACTTCGAAAATGCGTCCACAATTAGCAGGTACTCTTTTCCGTAAAATGGTCCGGCATAGTCCATGTGAATCCGTTGCCATGGTTTGCTCGCCTTCGGCCATGAAAATCAATTAATTTTTAAATAACCGTAAGTATGCAAATATTTCGAAATTTTCGTCATAAAACTAGATATGTGTCCTTAAAAATTGTACGAAAAATCTTCCAGTTAAGATGTTTCAGGAATGAAAACTAACAAACCAAAATCCCATAAATTAAATAAAAAATGAATTTTAGATACGGCAAATTGTTAAATTAAAACATAATAATTAACAGAATATAAAAGCATTTTTAATATATAATTTTTTCAGACTTCTTAAAATGTAATAAAAAAAATTTTTTAAATTTATAAGATCACATTATAATCAATTTTAATATTCATGCTATAATATTATTTACGCGAAAGCATTTTAATCATTTTGGCGGAATTACAAAAGATAAGAATCGTTAATTTTTGCACCTCAATTGGTACTTTTTATTTCTTTAAATTCAAATAATAAATTAACATTTATTTTTGCATATCAGTTGTTTTGACTTAGTTATATTAGTTTTGCATATTTGTTTGTGACAGATGATAATTTTTACGTATATTTTTTGAGAGAATGTTTAGTTGTACAAATAGTTTATATTAAATTTTTTTTAATTCTTAATCTCAATTTTCTTTATTATTTATTCTAAAATAATTAAATATTTTCTTATCTCGGACAATATCACTTATTGCAGATATTTTTATACTTCAGTAATACTTTTTTTACTTTTTGAGTAATTATTTAATGTTTAACATTTCTATTAAAAATTATATCAATTATAGAATGTTTTTGTATTTAAGTGGCTGAAAGTTCCAAATTTTTATTCATGAGTAGAATCATTATGCACTATGATTAAAAAATATTAATGTTTATTTAAAATAAAGAAAATTCTTTAAGAGAAATAGGAATGTGTTGAGCAATCTCAAATCAAAATACAAAAATATTTAACTCATTAATTAAGCATTTTTATTAAATTGGAAATAAAGTAATTAGCAAAATAATTCAATATTTTTTTTACTATTTAAGCTTGGTAAAAATGTATTACATTAAACCCAAAAGTACAAAAAAACATAAATAAATAAATGAAACCTAGCCACACATAATCTACAATAATGTAAGAATTTAAAACTTGCCCAGAAGAGAAAATATGGTAAAATTAAATTTCAATTGTACATTTTTAAAATTCTTAATTTAATAATTTATCTAATTGATTATAAAAAAAATTTAAAACAACACACAAAAATAATTAAAAAATTAAAATTATTTCTCATGCTAATTGAATAAAAATAGAAAATTTACATGACAATGAATAAATCAAAAAATAAACGATAAATAATTATAAATCCTTTAATAATATTTCTTTAATTGAAAGTACGGGATAGACTTATTATTCTTTATAGTTTGCATAAATTGTTACTATTTTTAGCAAAATGAAAAAACATTTAAACATTTTCTTAATTTTTTTTTACTTATTTATCATAAAAATTTTTAATATATTTTATCACAATCAATGTATAAAATGGTTTTTCCCAATTTCGTCTGTTGTTGCATATTGTTAAAATTAATCAGTCACATTTTTAAGATATTCAAAATATAAAATATTTTCTTTTGAGAAAAATCTTTTAATGAAGTAGTAAACATTATTAATAATTACAATATAGCTTTCTAAAATCATAAAATGACACACAAACAAAAAGTTTTAATTAGTATTTAACCGTATTTAAACAAAAAACTAAATAACATTGATCGATGTGACAAATCTGAATATAAAATTACGACGATACATTTAACAAATACATAAAAAAAAAGTAAATACAATGCAAATAAAACCACTAAATAAACACTTGGAAATATGCATGAAACAACCATTGTTCAAGCAATTTTGGAAGCAATGAAATCGAGCAAACTGTTTTAAAATATTCAAAAAATATTCAATAATATTTTAAAGTATAATCGTTACAAAACATTCATCAGATAAAATTTATTAGCATGAATGCTAAATCAGAAATGTATTTTAATATCAACATATATCTAAGTTATAATAAACGAAAAAGTAGAAGTTAAATTCTAAAATGTAAATAAACAAATTTACAGCAACATTCCGTTGAATAGCATTATTTATATTTCAATATAATAATTCTTAAAATTAATTTTATTAATACATTGCTATTTTATAAATACTAACTTTATGTCAACTAAAATAGACATATTACTTTCAAAAAACATTATATTAATTCTTACAAGCCTGCTGAAGGTGCTAAAAAGTGAATAAACTCACCTTGTCATTACTATTTGATTTTATATACAATTAACAATCTATTGAAAAATAGAAATCTAATAATATCATAAATATTCAAATTTCAAAAACCAAAGCAAAACTTCTAAATAAAAAAGTAACATCCTTGCACGAAACAGTGCACGCAATCAAATTTAAAATAGACAAAAATGGTTATAAAAATAAATATATTAATAGATTTTTTTTTTGAATTTTTATAAATAGATCATTTCTTTTATCTTAATAATAGATCCTTAGCAATTTACAATAAATTTATATTATAAGTTTTTAAATTTTTTAATTAAGAATTAATGTTAAAATGCTTTCTGAATATTCAAATGACCATATAAAAATATTGTTTAAAGGCAAATAATATAAAAATAATTAAACATTTTTTGAAGAATGAATTGAGATCCTTTTTCTACCTATAATCATTAACCTTTGTCGGAAGATTGTCTTTAAATTTGTTCATTCATTTTAAAATTCCTCAGATGGTTGTTTTTTTATAAATCATTTTTTCATTTTATTAATTTTTGTCCTTTTTTTCAATCTCGGCGTAGATTTCACCAAGCAACGATTATTAACTTAGGGCTTTTATGTAAATTTCGGTAAAAATTAATGATCAAAATACAATGTTTGTAAATTGTGCAATCAAAATATGAAATTTTTTCCATTCATTTTATAATTAGTGTTTGTATTAATCTTTTTCACTTTTTATAAAATTCAATTCCTTATATTATCATTATTTTAGCAATTTTATAACCATTTATTTAAATATTATTACATACTTCTTTTGTTATAAATTAAAATAAAACTTTAACAGATTAGGTCTAAATATTTCAAATATATATTTTAACGTCATTTACTATTTTTGTAATTTTTGCTGTTTGAAAACAAATTAAATTGGTTTTTTTTTTCCAGTTTTGTAGTGTAAATGATGTAGCAAACATTTTTAATAATAAATTTTAAATTAGTAGGTTTTATCTAAATATATTTAAATAAATTTTTGCTTTTTGGGGATTGGTTTCCAGTTTTGTTATAAAACATAATTTTTTATAAGACAAAGAACATTTTAATTGTTTATTTTATTATACAGAATTTACCGAAAATTTAATGGCTAAGTAAAACAACTTTTATTTATATTTTAAACAAAAATTGAGAATATTTGAATAATTTATCTTTAAAATCCCTTCAAAGTTTTCTGGTCTTAAATGACAATTATTAAAAAAATGGTTAAATTAATTGACTTTTTTATGGTTATTAGACCAACTTTAGGCACTTTTAAATGGTAAACATTCTTTAAAAGAATTTATAAATATTTATGATAGTGCAATCAAAGATAATAACCCGCACGAAAGGGCGGCACAACACATCTTGGTTTTTATTTTATTTTATTTTTTCTTTTTTATTTTTAAAGTTTTTATTATTTTTGCGTAGTAACGACAAATATCATTATTATTTAATTGTGTCGTAATATTTATTTGTTGCATTTAAATAAAAAAAGAAATATTGAGTTAATTGAAAAACGCAATAACAGGGTTCCGACAACATGTTTTTAAAATAAATATTGGGAAAAAAGATATGATAATTTTTCCACGAAAAAAATCGCTTAGATTAAAAAAAGTAAAAAAAAAAAACTAAAATGTTTTTAATTAAAAAAAAAAAAAAATTAATTTTGTATCTTTTGTTGTAGCATTATTAAGAACAAAAACCAATTCGAACAACGACGATACTTTACGAGACAGTATAGACAAGTATACGCAAAAAAAAACAAGTAATTAACAATTAGTAAATAAAAAATCAAAATAAATAATACTTATGAATTAGTCAAGGCGTTGTGAGATGGGAAAAGATGAATGCATCTCCTCGCATTTTTTTGGGATATATTTATTTCAGTAAAAAAGTTTCATAAATAAATAATGTAGAACACAAAATTCCTTATCTAATTTACAAAAAAAAAAAATTTAAAAGCTGAAAAAGCTTAAATTTAAAATATTATAAAAAATTGGGAAAAATTAGATTTAATGCATACAATCTGTCTTTGGTATTGGAATTCACCGATATGTTGCAATGATAAATTTATTTAAAATCAAATCAAATAAATTAAATTAGAAATATTGAGAGGATAAATTTTTGGCATTATGTATTTATCGTGTCTTTCGCTCATTGTCATTTATGTTAGCAAGCTGTTTGTTTTAGCCGTGGTGCGACATTTGAGGATTTGACATTTGAGGACCCGACATTTGAGGACCCGACATTTGAGGATCCCGACATTTGAGGACCCGACATTTGAGGATCCCGACATTTGAGGACACGACTTTTGAGGACCTGACATTTGAGGATATCCCCGACATTTGAGGACCCGACATTTGAGGATCCCGACATTTGAGGACCCGACATTTGAGGATCCCGACATTTGAGGACACGACTTTTGAGGACCCGACATTTGAGGATATCCCCGACATTTGAGGACCCGACTTTTGAGGACCCGACATTTGAGGACATAGACATTTTCAAAAAAATTAAATGGAAATTTTATTTTATATCATTATAAAAGAACAAAATGCCTTTCCCAAGGGCCAACGGGAGCGAATATAAAACTAACTATTCGTTCTCTGGATCATCCCAGTTTTCAAAGTCATTGCGCATAAGTCGGTATTGCAAAGATCTGAGATGAGTAAGTATTTCATCCTCATTTGGGTTCTCAATCGCATCAAAGCCTTGAACCAAATTCCGTATAGCCAAATCATTGTCTTTGTAAGTTTTTTTTCGTTCTCGAATTCTGATTCCTTGAGTTGGGTCCAACTCATACTGCCGTAGCTTATCGGCCGCAATTCGCTCTTCTCTTTTCAGAACAGTGATGAGTCTTATAAGTCAAAATTATTAAAATGATTAAACCATTTTACTTCGATAATGGGGGATGAACACTTGAGAATTGCATTCTCAAAGCTAAATGGAACCCTTCTTGGGCGTTGTTTGTACGTCCCATGTCATTAAGAACGCTTTCATGATGATTCCATGTATTAATCGGAAACAAGGGGGGTCTTCCAGCATGGCCAAGAACATACGTTCTGAGTAAAATTAAGTAATTAATATTTTTTATTTTTAAATTATTCAACCTTCCAAAATATTCAAAGATTGCCAAGGGCTGCCCAGCATTTGGTACAGGTTGAAACAGGGCGACAAGAAAAATCAAAAATTCAAAAGCGGATCTTGGAATTCTGATGCTATATGCTGTACGTGGAGATGAAAGATTGGAATTGTTCGGTTGTCCCTGATCACTTTTTGACACATTCGCTCCCGTTAGCCCTTGGGAAAGGCTTTTTTTATAATGATATAATATGCACAATGATTTTGAAAACTGGCATGATCCAGAAAAGGAATAGTTTTATATTCGCTCCCGTTGGCCCTTGGGAAAGGCATTTTGTTCTTTTTATAATGATATAAAATAAAATTTCCATTTAATTTTTTTGAAAATGTCTATGTCCTCAAATGTCGGGTCCTCAAAAGTCGGGTCCTCAAATGTCGGGGATATCCTCAAATGTCGGGTCCTCAAAAGTCGTGTCCTCAAATGTCGGGATCCTCAAATGTCGGGTCCTCAAATGTCGGGATCCTCAAATGTCGGGTCCTCAAATGTCGGGTCCTCAAATGTCAAGTCCTCAAATGTCGGGTAGCCGTTTTAGCAGTAGTAAGACAAAAAAAATTTATTTAAAATAAGAGAATTCTTGGCTAGAGGACCGAGAGAAAATTTCATGAAATGATTTATAATTATCAAATAATTCTAACGAGAAAGTTTGCCTATAGTGAAGTTTAAATTGACTCGATAAATAATGGACATAAAAATATACCAAGAAAGTAAGAAAAATAAATAGGATATTTTTATACGAATTAATATGTAATTATTATTTGCAAAAGCCTACAAAAACTGAAATTTTAATTCAATAAAATACAATAAAAAACTTGAAATAATAATAAAAAAAATAAAAAATAATTTAATTTACAACAAAATAACAATCAAAACAGAGAATATTTACCATAAACATTTATCCACTATGAACAATACATATTGCACTTTTATAACACTTAAATGATTTTAACAAAAACAGAGAAATATTTCAAAAAATATATAATATAATATGTTTGAGCTTAATGTTAAATTTGTTATTAAAATAAAATTTTTAATATTATGGAATCAAACACTTAAAATATCATTTAATAAAATGTGAAATGAATTTTTCATAAATTATTAAATAATGAAAGCGATATCATAAATAAAAAATTGGTAATATAAACAACTTAAATAAAATAAAGTTTAAAGTAAGAATAAAAATATATAATTTTTAAATTATCCTCTACAATTAAATGTGTTTTGATTTTTAAATGCGGATGTGCATTTGCGATTATAATTTTGGACATGTTACTTGAGATAAAAAGATTTATTTATAAAAGTAAAGTTCGTTAATGCCAAAAAAATACATTATTATAAAAAAATACATTACTAACTTTTTTGCAATAATTAAATAATTTTACCTTCAATCCCTTATTAAAGGAAATCCGAAAATTTATTTGACTTAATTAATTTGAAAGATTTTATTCAAAAAAATAGTTTAAGCTAAACAAATAAAATACAAATAAATTAACCAGAACAAGCAAAAAATTTACAGTGATTAATTAATAAGCAAACAAAAAAGATTCGTATTCAATTATATATTAAAACCTCTTTTATTATTCAATTGAAAAAAAGAAAAATATTTTCAGCAGCGTAATAAAAATTTCATTTTTTTAACAAATAATTTATGAAAATATTTTTCTTGTTTATCGTGAGGATATACATTTAAATAATGAAGTTAAACTATAATAGAATTAATTTATAAAAATGAAAATTTAGGCAGGCACGAAGATAAAACACCTTGATAGAAGATCAGAAAAAAATGATAGATCATTCTCATGATATAAAAAAATTGGTCCCAAATCATTTAAATGAAGCCATAAAAGATTAACTTTTGAAAAGTTTTTTTGCCCGGTCCGAATATGACACAAAAAGCATTAGAACAACATTTGAAACTTCAGAATTTAAAATAGTATATAAAAAGTTTTACCTTATTTGAAAATTAATACAAATTTTTATAAAAACAAAAAAAAACAATGAATTTTTGTTTAATACAAATAATAAAGCTATCCATGAAGTTATACGCAATACATAATTTTCTTAATTCATTGCTTGTAATTCTATACATTATTGAATATAGTAAAAAAATAATTACAAGCTTTCACTTTACTTAAAAAGGATAAATACATAAAGCGAGTTCATCAGAATATAGAAGGTCGCACATTTCTTGACTTGTTTTTTTTCAACGAACCAAAGTTTTCTGAAAACCGAGAAACAACTATAAACTTACTTGGACTCTGCTCCAATAATAACTTCAAATAAGGAAATAAAATTGAACAAATAAAATTATATTTATATTCCATATTCCATATCACAAAAAGCATTTTTAAATGAAATAAATAATAATACAAAAGCAATTTGGAGGCTTTAGAAGCATAGCATGTTATTAGCCATGGATTATATCAAATACAAATAAATCATTTCTATTATATCAATATCAATCGCGTACGCGGACAATCACACAATAAAAAATTATTAAAAAAATATATAATTATGTCGATAAGCAAATTAATAAATAATTGGACACAAACCAATTCTAATAAAAATAATTTTAAAATTTAAATTTACTTACAAAATATGCTGAATTTTTGAAAAAATAGCTTATAAAAAAGATTAAATTTATGATTTTTTAAATTGTTTTTGAAAAATATACCTTTACTTAAAATAGTATAAATATAAATATAAATACAAATGAACAAAAAACGGATTTTTTTAAAATGTTAAAGCCAAAGGTTTTTCTATTTCAATTATAGTACAGAAAAAGCTAATTAAATTGATGAACTCAATTCGATAATTATTTTTAATTAAATACCTAAAATATACAAAAACATAATTTTGATGGAAATAAAGCAAAAGAATTTTTATTAAGGTAGATTTAGTGCAAATTTCAAAAATTCATAAATTACAATTTAAAGCATTCCTTTATCAAAATATCACTGATGTAGTTACTTTATTTCCAGAACAAAATTTGCGGAGAAGCATTGTCGATTTTAACCAAAAAACGATTATTTTGGAAACGAATTTTTGAGAATTTTTTCATTTTAAGGGGAATATTTTCTAAAATTTAGGTCAGTTTTAATGTATATTTTTAAATTTTTGTGATCGTTTCTTAGGGATATGCTATGAAATTTCTAGAAAAAGGCCAAAATAGCTGCTAAAATTCGAAAAAGACAAAATAGGTGCTAATCCCTCCGTTTTGTTTTTGAGGTGCTAATAAGTCGCTCTAAATCAAAAATTGTTCAGAGAAAATGTGTTTTTCGTGCTTCTCTCATCAAGTACAATCCCCCCCCCCCCCAAAAATAGCTTAAAATCTAAAAATCCGGTTAGAATAAATTATAAAAAAAATTTGAATTTTTAATTAATTTAAGTAATTTTAATAATATTAATATTAAATACTGCAAGTTTCATATAAATAAAATATTTTTGATTTAAAACAAAAGTTTTATTTGATATCTATTAAAGATCACTTTTAACTTATTAGATGGTTTAAAGATGTAAATTAAATCTGTTTATATATATGTTATATTGACAAGGGGTTTCATCTCAAAAACTAATTTGAGAAGTTCGGGAATAGGTACGGGTCTGAAATTTTGCACACATAGGCATCTCGGGACGGCGCATCCGGGAAAACTATAGAGAAAAATTCTCGACGCCCAACTGAGTCCCAGCGGCTTGATTTCTCATTTTTTCGTGCATTTCAGAGCTCGTAACTTTTTTTCTAAAACATGAAGCTCAAAAAGTCTGCTGGGAGGGTCTTAAGTTGAAGTGTTTTCTAAAATTTAAAAAAAATTCCAGGCCTCTATCTCTAATAGGGAAGGCTGTAGGTTCGTGAACTTATTCAGTACCAACATTGTCCGGTTCAGTACCGGGCGAATAACTCGCCATGGGTTGACCTGAGCTGGAGGAGGCCAGCGAACTTATTGTAGAGCTCAATGAGCTGGATTTTTCCAAATTTTAAAATTTTGAAAATTTTCAAAATTTCTCGAGCTAGGCCCCATCGGAGGTTTTGGGGTTTTTGAATTTTATGATTTTTTAACGATTTTTCCGGGGAAAACGGAGACCACTTCCAAAACATCGTTTTTCGAGCTCTATCGATTGGTGGTATTTTTAGAAAAATTTCGATTTTTTTCGGGAAATAGAAAAAATTTTTGGCCTAAGCGGGACATTTGAGTCCCAGGCCCATAACTCGTCAGGGTTTGATTTTAGTGAAAAATTGCCTTAGAGCAAAATTGTAGAGCTTTTTAAGCTCTATCGAATGGTGTACTTCATGTTGGGAAAATTTCAAAAATTTTCGAGCTAGGCCCCCTAGAAATTTTCAAAAAAATTTTTTGGGTTGAAAATTGGTGTGAAAAATATTTTTCTTGGGTAAAATAAGGTGCTGAGTACGAAAACGATGTTTGTTTTACGTTTCAGATTTTTAGGAATTTTTTAAAATTTTTTGAAATTTTTCATTTTTTTGGACCTCGGAAATTTGGTCGAATTTTCGAAAATTCATAACTCATTTTGTTTTTGGACTATATTAATGAAATAAAGCTTTAAAAATCGAGAAAAATAAGGAGAATTTTATGGGATCTATTTGGGATTTCTATCTTCTAAAGAAAAAAAGTTATTCCAGAATTTCTGGAAATTTTCGATTTTTCAGAAAAAAATTCAAAACTCGGTTCTGAAAAGTCACTCGTTAAAAGTAAAATACTACAAAAATCTGCAATTTTTTTCTCTATAAGATAAATTTTATTTCACATTTTTATCACTTTTTAAAAAAAAGATACAAAAATAAAACTGATTTTGGGATTCGGGACCAAAGGGGGGTGACCAGGATTTTTGAGTGGAAAAATTTTTTAACCAAAAATCGTTTAATAACATGTCTTTAGGGCTATTTTAGGTCGCTGATCACGAATATGAAATCAGATTTTAGTTTAGGCATCGTTAAGGCCTCAGAATCCCTGTGTGATTGGGGATTCTGAGGCATCATTTTTTTGGGGGGGGGCAAGTTCGAAGCCGGGCGGTGTCAATTATTTTTCTTTGCATTTTATCATTATTTTCTATGCTTTTAATTAATTTAAATGTTTTTGTTTAACTAATATGAAATAAATTAATTATTTACATTAAATTTAATTTCTTTTAAATCTTCATGTTGGGAAAATTTCAAAAATTTCTTTAGCTAGGCCCCCTAGAAATTTTCAAAAATTTTTTTTGGGTTGAAGAATGGAGTGAAAAATATTTTTCTGGGGTAAAATAAGGTGCTGAGTACGAATATGATGTTTGTTTTTTGTTTCGGATTTTTTAGAATTTTTTTAAAAAAATCTGAAATTTTTTCATTTTTTTGGCCCTCGGGATTTTGGGCGAATTTTAGAAAATTCATAACTCATTTTGTTTTTGGACAATATTAATGAAATAAAGCTTTAAAAATAGCAAAAAATCTGGAAAATTTTATGGGATTTAATTGGATTTTCTATCATGATTTAAAAAAAAGTTATTCCCGAAATTCTGAAAATTTTCGATTTTTCAGAAAAAAATTCATAACTCGGTTCTGAAAAGTTATTCTGGAAAAGAAAAATAATACAAAAATCCGCAATTTTTTTCTCTATTATATAAATTTTATTTGGCATTTTTATCATTTTTTTATGAATTGTTATAAAAATAAAAGTGATTTTGGAATTCGGGACCACAGGGGGGTGCACATGATTTTTGAGTGGAAAAATTTTTTCATCAAAAATCTTCCAAAAATATGTCTTTAGGGGTATTATATGACGCTAATCACGAATCTGAAATCAGATTTTACTTTAAACATCCTTAAGGCCTCAGAATCCCCGTGTGCTTGGGGATTCTGAGCCATCATTTTTTGGGGGAGGGAGGAAGTTCGAATCCGGGCGGTGTAAATTATTTTTCGCTTTATTTTTGTTGTTGTTTTTTTCATGTTTTTAATAATTTCAAGTTAATAATAAAAATTTATTATCTTTGAAAATAAAAATTTTTTTGATAAATAATCTTGTGAGTTAAATTATTATTATTTTTTAAATTAAAGAATTGCATGTCTTTTTTAAGTTTCTAATAAATTATTCGCTTATTTATTTTTTTATTATTATTTTTTTTTTAATTTTAAATAATCTTAATTTTATAAAATTCTATTTAAGTTAATGAAAAATCCCTGGATTTTCATTATGATAATACATGTTACATGTTATGAAAGCAAATTCATGACTTCCTCCGTTTTCATGTAACATGATACAAATTTAGAAGCGAGCGTGAGGCTCCAAGGCCAACGAAGCGCGACCTTATGAGCCCAATAAAATTTAGAAGTGGGCGAGAAGCGCCCACCTTAGGCCGCAAAGTGTTCCCAAACCCCTTAATAATTTCCAAAAATTCATTGCTTTTCATTATATTAATAGATGTTACATGCTCAGAGAGGAAATTCATGAACTCCCTCCGTTTTCATGTAACATGTAACATGCAACAAATTTAGAAGCGGGGCGAAGCACCGAGGCCACGAACTGTCCTTATGAACCCCACAATTTTAGAAATGGGCGCGAAGCGCCCATCATAGGCCACAAAGCGGTCTAAAACCCCTTAATAATTTTTCAAAAATTCCTTGAAATTTTTACTATGATAATACATGCTACATGTTAAGAAAGAAATTCATGAACTCACTCCGTTTTCATGTAACATGTAACAAATTATAAGCGGGCGCGAAGCGCCGAGGCCACTTTAAAAAACGGGCGCGAAGCGCCCGTCAGAGCTCAACAAATTTAAAAAACGGGCGCGAAGCGCCCGTCAGAGCTCAACAAATTTAAAAAACGGGCACGAAGCGCCCGTCAGAGCTCAACAAATTTAAAAAACGGGCGCAAAGCGCCCGTCAGAGCTCAACAAATTTAAAAAACGGGCGCGAAGCGCCCGTCGGAGCTCAACAAATTTAAAAAACGGGCGCGAAGCGCCCGTCTGAGGCCGCAAAGCGGACTAAAAATCGCTGATAATTTTCTAAAAATTTCAAATCTCTTCAGTTGTACCTCTCCCACCCGTAGTTGTACCTCTTCCCCCGTAAACAGCCTAGGTAGCGACTCATTTTGTTTTTGGACAAGATCAATGAAATAAAGCTTTAAAAATAGAGAAAAATAAGGAGAATTTTATGGGACCTATTTGGAATTTAAATCTCTAAAAGGAAAAAAGTTATTCCCGAAATTCTGAAAATTTTCGATTTTTCAGAAAAAAATTCATACCTCGGTTCTGAAAAGTTATTCTGGAAAAGAAAAATGCTAGAAAAATCCGCAATTTTTTTCTCTACTATATATATTTTATTTGGCATTTTAATCATTTATTAGAAAAAAGTTACAAAAAAAAGTGCTTTTGGGGTTCGGGACCAAAGGGGGGTGCACATGATTTTTGAGTTGAAAAAAATTTTCACAAAAAATTTTCCAAAAACATGTCGTTTGAGGTATTTTAGGACGCCGATCACAAATCTGTAATCAGATTTACTTTAGACATCGTTAAGGCCTCAGAATCCCCGTGTGCTTGGGGATTCTGAGCCTTCATTTTTTGGGGGAGGGGGGAAGTTC
>SIJG01000092.1:552576-575106 GCA_023374025.1 Heterodera schachtii | reverse complement strand
TGACGCATTTCGGACTCACGGGGATTGAGTCCCAAAAGCAACTATATGTAATATATAATATCTTATTTCTATTTCCGATTGCATGGTTGTGTCCTGTATTAGCCAACAAAATTTCAAAGAAAATCATTATTTATTTTTTTTAATTTTCGAAATGTCCTCTGATTCCAAAGATGCAACAAATGTTTCTCCCATTGCCCGACCATTCATTCATTGTTCTTTCTAAAAACCAATTCCTTTCTTTCAATTTTTGGCTGTTTTTCTTTTCCGTGCTGATTGTGAGTATGCTTGCTATGTCATCATTATAAAAAAGCCATCAAAATGGGCGTTATAAAAAAAACTATCAAATGAAAATTTTCAACATAAAACTGTCCATAACTTTTGTCAAGGTCGACCAAATTAGACATTCTTGGTAGGATTCGATAGCCCTAACATTTCGCTATTAGCTCATCTAAATTTTAGAAAATTTGGCCAAGTTTGAGCAAAGTTATGTCCAAAAGTACACTAGGAACCAGGTTTTCAAACATTTTTGGCCATAATCTTTTTTGAAACTTCAAAAAATTTTGCAGGCTAGTAGAAAATACTTAAAGCTGTCGAATGATATGAAGACCTTTTAATTTTTTGGTTATAAGAAAGTTTTTAATCAGTATTTTTGATGCCCAAAATTATTTTGTTCTAATATTTTAGTTAAAGATAAATTTTTTTTAATTTCTTGCTATCATTCGATAGCTCTAGTGTTTTCTCTAACCTTCAAATTTGTTTAAGTTTCAATAAAGTTATAGCCAAAAATGTTTTAAAATCTGGTTTTACTTTTGGCGTGCCAGGGCGTTTCGTAAATCCGCCTAGGGGTATAAAAACAAAAAATGTGACACTAAGTCAAAATTTTGGCCATAACTTTTTTGAAACCCAATGAAATTTTTTGAAATATATTTAACAGGTTATACCAAGGTTAGTTGCTTAAGAAAAAAAAGTTATAAAAGATTATACAATAACCTCGAAGTAAATAAAAATTTTATTCATTTTTAAGACTTTTAGCAATATTAAAATTAAAAATACTTCCATCTAACTGATGAGTAAAATGATTATTTAGTTTTAAGAATTATTAATTTTCATTATTTTAATAATTTTAATTATTTTATCAATCATTGCGTTTTTTCGCATCGATTCAATTTTCTTCATCGCCGGCTGTCATTAAACACCTTTTATCTTTGAATTTGATTTTTTTCTCATTTTCATTGTTTCCATACCCATTTGCATAAATTTCTGTTTTTATTATTTTAATAGAAATTGGTCCAAAAACAATTTCTTTATCTCCCGCAAGCATATCATGTAAAAAGTACAATAATATTGCAATGCAGTGAATCTACGGATGATCACATAGGCTTCAAACCACAGCGCCGGCCGAATTTTCATATTTCTTTCGCCATTCATTTCAGGTGTAAATGTAATCCAACTCCGCCGCGTTCAATTGGTCCATGCTTCTGCTCTCCACACTAATCTGGCGATGCTGACGCGGCTTTGCCCCTGGCAGCTCTTCGTGCCATGAGCCCGCAGCAGCCAAAAATTTATTTTCAACACAATATTCATTAATTTATTTAAATTATTTTAAATGCGCTCTTTAAATATTCAAATGGAAATTTAATAAACAATTTTTATTTATTGTGAGATTTGGTATGAAAATAATCATTATACACAGGCTTAAAGTGCATTATTGAGGGCGAACTGAGCATATTTAAAATTTCATTCCAACTTTTGGTTTGGTCTGAAAAAGTTAATGGACCTGAACAATTTAATTCTTCAATAAAATTTTGTTTTTTCAGAAACTGCCATTTTTTAAAAGCCTCATATAAAATCCAAACGTTTTAAAAAAGCTTAACATCATTTTTGTCTAATTAATTAGGTCTTTTAATTACCTTAATGACCACTCGGACAATGCCCGTGACATTGAAAAGCTGATCCTCTAGCCTTTATCCAGCAGACCCACATTATTTCTTACCAGTGGGCGTTTTGCCGTATAAGGGAGAAAAATGCGGGAAACGGAAATGGAAATCCAAAGTCAAATTACATATAATTTGAATTGGTCACTCATTTTTATTTCTTAAAATTTGATTTGTGCTTCTCTCGTTATTACCACAATAAATCAAAATTATATAAACTCATGTGGTAATAAAGGGTTACACCGCCAATATATTATAATATAAAATTTGGAAAAAATAAAGTAAATTCTTAATTACCAATTCAATAATTCAGTATAACTCTGCAAAATAAAAGTCCACCACTCAATTGCTAATTCGATAATTCACTTTAATTTTGCACATTTAAAGTGATCATTCAATTTCCAATTCAATAATTCACTCTAATGATGCTAATTTAAAGTGATCATTCAATTGCCAATTCAATAATTCACTCTAATGATGCTAATTTAAAGTGATCATTCAATTGCCAATTCAATAATTCACTATTATTATGATGATCACTCAATTCGAGTAGAATTATACCCCATAAAAGGGTTCATTTGGAAATTAGAAATCATAAGTCTCCATATCCCTCACATCATTTAGATTAATTACTACTCCCTTTCATTGAAGTTTCCATCAAATTTCCCTAAATGAATCTTTTTGGCGTCCTTTCAGCTGGGATAATGACAATGCTTTTGCTTCTGATGATAATGCCATCATCCACTGATGGAATTAAAATTACAGTAACAACTGATGAAGATATATTGAAGGAATTGTTGCCCACGACAAAAGCAGTTACCGTTGAGGTGAATGGAACAAACAAAGTGGGAGATTTGAAGAAAAAGCTAATTGGAAAACTAGACAAGGAATTCAAAAGATTGAATGGAATTGAGCTAAACAAAATCTCACTGCAGCAATACGGCCGAAATGATGAAATACTTAAAGATGAAAAGACAATTGGTGATTATGGCATTAAAAATGGTGATAATGTTTGCTTGTCCATTGGTAAATTTCAAATTGTTGTCCGTTATGAAAAGGAGAACAAAAATTACACAATTTGGATGAATAGTAAAGAAACTGTGTCAATTTTGAAGAAAAAAATCAGAAATAATAATGGAATGTGGCCTGACCATCAAATACTGAAAGTCGACCCAATTGGTAAAAATCAGAGTGGGGATAGAGCTTGACGGTCAGATATTGAAAGTCAATTACCAAAATGGCGTGCTGAGTCATTTCGTAAAATCCGCCATTTAGCATTTTTTGACAAAAAGTAGCATAACTTTGCTTAAAATTACATATTTGGCATTGTTCGAGGGTCTTACGAAACGAAACTACCACCCTCAAATGGCGATAGGGGTCAACTCCGTCTTGGCCAACTCCGTCTCAACAATATTCAAAAAGCGAAAGCTATAACTTTTTTCTTTGTTGGCCTTGAAAAAGAAAATCATGGAGAAAATGAAAAATTTTTTCCAAGGATTGAATCTTTAAAAATAAACGACCACCCAAGTTCGAATTATAATAGAAAGCTTTACGGTAACTACTCAACAAAACATTGAAAGAATGTGGTATTGGTGAAGGATCAACCATTTACTTGGTGCCTTGTTACGTGAAGCATTCAAACGTGTCGACGTTAGTGAAACTGATGTAGTTGCAGCAGCACAGCATAGGGCTCAACTTATGAGAGTAGAAAATTTCGACGAGACACACAGAGAATGAATCCCGAATTATAAAAGATGCAAAAAAAGTTTCCTCAATGTTTCGCGATTCATTCATTCATTTCTCATCAAAACATCAATCTTTTCTTTCCCCTTTTTGGCTGTCTTTCTTTTAAAATTTCTTCGTCACCGGCTGTCACTAAACACTTTTGGCATTTGAATTTGATTAATTCATTTTTCATTATTTCCATTTCCATTTGCATAAATTTTGGATAAATTTATTCCACCAAAATGGGGGGGGGGGGGCACTTATTCGACAAAAAACCAATTGCCATAACTTTTTTTAGAAGTAAATTAATTAAATGATACATCAGAACCCAACAATTGATAATAATTGCAGCAAACGGACCCCAGAAAAAATTACTAAATGAACTCAAATAATTATAACACCCGGAAATGTAAGAAGTTGTAATGCTTGAATCCGGAAAAATAATATCAGGGCATTCAAAATATGAATATAAAATCGCGAAATATAAAATATGGAACTGAAATCGCGAAATATGGACATAAAATGGCAAAAATATGAGCCTACATTTTCTAAATTTAGGGTATAATCTCTGAAAAATTTTTTCAGAGTTGCTAAATGTAAAAAAAAAATTTTTTTTCAAAAATGGCTAATAATAATAGCAATTCTTGACATCATTCGACGATATCTCTTAAGTTTTTTAAATTTTTGCTATTTTTTAATTTTAAAATTTATAAGTTGGAAAATTAACTAATTGTTTTCTTATTAAATCATTTATTAATAGGGATGTCAAAAACATATACAAAAAGTGGACAAAATATGTAAATATGTAAAAAAAATCCCGAAATATGTAAGAAAAACACATAATATGTACTAAATATGTCAAAAAAGTTTTCAATTGTAATTGGAGGGTTGGATAGGCACAAAATGTAACCTTGGTAATTAGGCTTCTAATCTCATCTTTTAGTATTTTAAAAATTTATTCTGGAGGGGTACAATTTTAAAAAAGTATTTGTTATTTTTTCACATCAAATTTCTATAAATTTTCAAAAATTCTCAAAATATTTTAAAAAATTGAAATATGTACGGGCCTTTTTACCCCTTGAGACCGAAACATTCCGACAAAAAATCCTTTTTTTTTCTCGAAAATATTTAATAAATTTAACCTTTTTAAAAATGAGTAAATTTTATTTTAATACATTGTATCTTCTAAATTATTTTTAATATTATGTTAGCCATTTTTAATTTTTTTTACGGTTGGCGAATCTAAAGAAATTCTGAGAAATTAGAAAATTTATTCCATTTTTTTGCCATTTTATGTTTATTTTCACGATTTTTGGTCCATATTTTACGTTTTATATCCAAATTTTGGATGGCCTTGTAATAAACTCAAATTTAACGAATTCGAAGAAAAGTTCCAGAAATTTTAAATTCAAATACCTTCTCATTTAAAAATTTATAAAAAAAAATTGGGAATAATTTGAAACAACAGTATTTAATTATTTTTAATTTTTAATTTACATGCTAAAAAGATCGGGATTTAGTCGGGGTCCCAAATTTTATGAAATAAATCTAGCATCGTTGGATCTAAAGATTTTTTTACGTGTCTTAACACACGCTAATTCGGAGAAAAACCCGTTCCCCACTGGTTAATGATAATTAGGTATTTATATTATAATAAAATAGTTGATTTGATTTTATTGCCATTTATTACTTTTATTGATCATTTCAATTTATAATTATAGCATATTCATAATCTATGTCAATTTTGTTATGATATTGGGCATATTTCTTTGTAGTTTAGGCATTTTCAAAGGCACTCATTAATGCGCTGGCTTAGTCTGTGGGAGAATAAAATTTTTTCATTAGAAAAGTGCCGAATAAAAAGTGATCACACAATACGATTTTTGAATAGTAATTACATGCTACAAAAATACAATTTTGTTTACAAAAGTGCCGGACAAGAATGATCAGATAAAAACAACAGTTAAATTTTTAAGATTAGAAAAGCTCCGAATAAAAAGTGATCACTTAATGTTACAGAATACAATTTTAAGATTTGAAAAGTGCCGAAAAAGTGATCAATTAAATGCTACAGAGCAGGGGAAGGCATGAAATTCCGATTTCCGACATTTTTGGGTCGTCGAAAAATTTTTGAGCCTCGGAATTCCGGTTTCTTATTTCCAAAAAATTTGGGACCCTCAGAATTCCAAATCGTTGGACCTAAGTTTCTTAAATTTTAAGGGGTTTTTTACGTGTTTTAACTCGCTCTAATCCTGAGAAAAATCCGTTGCCCTAGTGGTTAAGGATAATTAGTTATTTGTATTATAAAAAATATTTCATTTTACTAGGTTCCTTTAAATTTTAAGAATTTTTTAAGTGTTTTAACTCACTCTAATTCGGAGAAAAATCCGTTCCCAAGTGGTTAATTATAATTAGGTATTGTATTATAAAAAATATTTTCTTTTTATTTTTATTGCCATTTATTACTTTTGTTGATCAATTCAATATACAATTATACAGGGCTCGTATCGTCCAAAGTCGGCTTCCAAGGACGGGTAGGCGGATTTGCAAGGACATAGTGGGGAAAATTCATGAAATCCAAGGACATTTAAAATTTTTATCTTATGAAATGAAAAATGGTTAATATTTATTCAAATGGCTCGTCTCTTTTCGCCAGATTTTGCGGCGTGTTTTTTTATAAAATTTTGTGGGACAAGGGGGGGGGGCGGCGGCGCCGATAGGCGCCGCCGGGGAAAAATTTGAAAATTAGAGGGTAATTTGTTAACAGATTTTCACCAAAAAATGTGGATTTTACGATTTGGAGATAATGGCGATGAGCATTTTTTACTTTTTCACAACACTTCTTGTGAGCGCTTTACCGAAAGACTTTTGGGAATGGGGGGGGGGGGGGGGATTATTAATAGGTTCTTCCAAAATTCATCATTTTTAAGCAGCAAATTTTTAAAAAATAGAAAAAAAGGCCCCGGTGGTGCCGATAGGCACCGCCGGGAAAAATTGGGAATTTTTGTGCAATTTCGTATCAGATTTTGCACAAAATATGCTAGAAATTCAAAAATTTACCTAATTTCCTTTGATTATTTTTTCCTTTTTCAAATGCTAATTTCCAAGGACGTCCTTGGCATCCAAGGACGAATGCGAGCCCTGCAATTATAGCATATTCATAAGACATGTTAATTTTTTTATGATATTGGGCATATTTCTTTAGGCAAAAATCGGCATTATAAAAGTTGTCGTCGAAATCCCAAAGCTGAAAACGCGTTTTAAAAAATGCTAAAATATGAATGAAATATGTACAAAAATCCCCAAATATGTACTAAAATATGTAAAATAAAATTTTTTAAATTGTTATTTTTTGGATAAAAATTCTTCGTAAAAAGTGACACCGAAGAATAAAATGCCATAAAAATGACCAAAATAGGCTTAAATCACAATTTCGTATTTAAAAATTAATTTATGATATATCATTTTTTGAAAAAAATCAATTTTTTAGGGATACATTTTCAAAAAATGTTTTTTAAATTTTTCACAAAAAAATTCTATAAATTCTCAAAAATCCATATGTACGAAAAATTGCGAAATATGTACGAAAAAGTCCAAAATATGTACATATGTAATATGTATAAAAACCCCGAAATATGTAAATAAAAGTTCCAACTTTTGTTCGCATACACAAATAAGGAAATATTTTCCTACTAATTAGGCTATGGAGAATCCAGGAAAAAAACAATATGCTTGAATTCGGCTAAGTAATATGTATCCGGAATGGCAATTATTTAATTGTAATTATAGGGAATCTAAAAATTTATAAATCTATAAGCCTGACATCCACAAAAAACATAGCAAAACCCATAAAATCTATCAAACAAAAAAAAACTCTTTTTATTACATTCAATTTTTAAATTAAAGATTTAAAAAAAGGAATTATATTATAGGGAATCAATTTTTGCGAAATTTTTTCAATTCTTAGGGGCGTTTTTTTGTTATTATTTATTTTTTGTAAAAAATTTTCGATAACCCTAAAAATAGGCGTCAAAAATGGTAAAATAGGCACAAAAATAGGCGCCTAGGCTTTAAGCACAAAAAGCCTGAAATAGGCAAAAATCGGTATTATAAAAGAATTAAAGTTCTATTGATCAGTAAACCACCCCCCGATTTATTTAGCAATCTATGATTTTTTTCGATTTTAGTTTCAAATTTTGGGAAATTTTTTCCATAAATTTATTTCATTTCATAAGGGAAGAAAAACAAAAATAAATTACTGATCTAATTGATCAAAGAAATGCAATAGTCAATAAATAATATGATAAAATTTCGGTAGAAAATCTTTTCATTCAAAAAGTCGGCTGATTAATTCGTCCATAAATTCTTTGCTGAGTGAGGGCAGCAATTGAGCACGGTTCGCTTTGTAAAAAGCATGCAAATTGTCGGCATTCAAATGCAAAAAGTAATTCTGAATTTTGGAAAGGCATTTAAAGAAAAATTTAAAAAAAATATATTGGTGGCATTCGGGTTTTTTTTAAATGCCAAATTTTCAATTAAAAAAATTTTTACAAAACTTTAAAATGATTAAAAAGGCCGTTGTTTAAGTAATAGAATCTATTTATTATACTTATGTTTTCTTTTTAACCTCCTGATTTTTCTTTCTAATCTACCGTATTATTTCTAATTATCACCCTGTCTCTAATTATCCACCCCCCTTTCTGAAGAGGTTGAAAAATAATCCCCCGGCGGGGGGGGGGGGGATTATTAGAAAATAAGGTACTCGAGTTTCTGGCGTTTCAGTCTCAAATTTGGTTAGTACGAAAAAAATCACTTTCAAATTGTCGAGTCCAATTTGTTTGATCAGATGGAAACGGTCGATCAGCGGAATTTCCACGCAATTGGCCAAATGCGTCTCAGAGCGCCTCTTCAGCCAGTCCACCTGGAAAAAGTCGGCCAATCTGAGCAGCATAAGCATATTTTCGGCTGAAATTGGGGGGATAATTAATTAAATTACTCAATAAAAAAAGAATTTTTTGCCAATTTATTGGCTTACGATTTGGCAAAATTTTCCGACGGAACACCGGCGAAACGGACATAAGCCAATGGGCGGAGAGAATGACCTAAATGAGTGATCAATTAAGGTGAAGGCTTGGGCAAAATTTGAGTATAAGGCTTAAACTTTTGAGTATAGCTCTGCGCATTCTGAACCAAATCCAGAACCGATGACACCATTAGAAAGAGCTCCTTTTGTAGCTTCTAATACATTAAGCTAGCTATTTTTGCCCACCCTTAGCGATTTTTGCCCAACCGATTTCGAAACTTTTGAGTAGGCTTGGGCAAAATATGAGTAGTAGGCTTAAACTTTTGAGTATAGCTCTGCGCATTCTGAACCAAATCCAGAACCGACGACACCATTAGAAAGAGCTCCTTTTGTAGCTTCTAATACATTAAGCTAGCTATTTTTGCCCACCCTTAGCGATTTTTGCCCAACCGATTTCGAAACTTTTGAGTAGGCTTGGGCAAAATATGAGTAGTAGGCTTAAACTTTTGAGTATAGCTCTGCGCATTCTGAACCAAATCCAGAACCGACGACACCATTAGAAAGAGCTCCTTTTGTAGCTTCTAATACATTAAGCTAGCTATTTTTGCCCACCCTTAGCGATTTTTGCCCAACCGATTTCGAAACTTTTGAGTAGGCTTGGGCAAAATATGAGTAGTAGGCTTTATTTTTTGCAAAATTAATTCATAATTATTTTTTCAGAAAGTGCACTGAAACGTACCACCAAATGAAAACGATCCGATATGATTTCTGCTGATTGTTTGTTCACCTTTTTGTCACCAATTTTCACCGTCAAATCGTCATCGATTGGGTTGAGAGATGGGCACGGGCTGCAAAAATTGGAAAATGTCAATTATTATTATTAATTATTATTTTTCATTTTTGCCACAATTTACTTTTGACCATCCACCAGTGTCGTTTCCCTCTTTTTGAGAATTTGAATGACAACCGAATTTGAAACGGTGATATTGTAAAATTCGATTGATCCACCAATGTCGAGAATTTGGTCTAAAATTGCGATGAAAAGGATTAACTGTAGCGATCGTTTTCTGCTGATCCGTTGTCCGATTGCGCGCGTAGCGAACAAATGGAAAGAGAAATTCGCTAAAACAAAGAAAAAACATTTCTTATATGCACACAACAGTTAAATAGGGGATTAAAATAATTAACTAATCAATTAATAGGTAATTATTAATTATAGTGCGGCAAATTCGATATGTTGCTGAATTTTGAATGGCCCTCCAATATTTGCTTAACATAAAATTCATTAAACTATCAATTTCCTCCGGCGGCGCTAAAAATTCTTACTTTTTCTTCAAATATATGTTAAAAATCGTAAAATTTGGTCATTTTTTCGAAAAATCTGTAATAAATCGCTATAAAATAAACGCTATCGGCACTGCCGACCCCGCGGCTCCCGGTAAATTGGACACTAGAAAAATGGACACCAATGGAAAATTAGACACCGGAAAATTGGACACAATTGTACTTCAAATTAATAAGTTAAAGGAAATAGGTAAAGAAAAATTTTAATTGAAATAAATAAAATATTATTATTTGTAGCATCAGCAGCCGGTCTACCTCAGTTGGGCCCCAGCATGTTTTTGGACTATAACTTTTTTCTTTGTCAACCAAATCTAACAACCTTAATATCATTCGAGAGTCCTTTAGATGCTCTATTAGCTTGCAAAATCCCAAATAAATTCGTCAATTTTGAACAAATTTATGGCCAAAAAGGTTGGTAAATTTGGTTTTTTGAATTCTTCTGGCCATAACTTTTTTGAACGTTAACAAAATTTTTCAGAATTTTGCAGGCTAATAGAGGACACTTATGGCTTTCGAATGAAACTAAGAATATTAGATTTGGTTGGCAAAGAAAAAAGTTATAGCAAAAACCCGCTGGGGCCCAAACGTGCCGGGGCCCAACTGAGCAGTTCCGTCAGCAGCATAAAGCCATCATACACTCATAAATAGGGATGCAATTTATAGTTTTTTCACTATATTTTTCATGAGCTCCTCGTGGCCTGTTAAGCTACTTTTCGAGTTATTAGCAACTTTTTTCTTTGTTTTTGTTTTTAGCAACTAAAAAACTATAAAATTTTTGAAAAAAACTATTTTCAACTATTTTGGCGTTTTGCCCAAAATTTGTTAACAAAAATGCAATAAAAAGGAAAAAACACCCCTAAGAATCGACTTAAAAATTTAATAAATGAAAATCAAAAAATCATCTCCAAAATTAATACATTTATTTTATTGACGATAATTTTTGGTTTTGAAAATTATGTATCTCATTAATGGTTTGGCATAATATTTTTTCTTTTTGAAGAAAATTTTCGTTTTTACACCCCACTAAATTTGAAAGTTTTTAGTAGCTATTTTACCAATTGCAGCATTTCGAAATGTTTGTACTTTTTAACGGTATGCTTATGGATAAGGATGTTGGTTTTTGTATAAATTTTAAAAATTTATGCAAATGAAATGGAAACAATGAAAATGAATTAAAAAATCAAAACAGCCGGCGGATGAAGAAGTTTTAAAAGAAAGATAGCCAAAAATTGAAAGAAAAGAGTTTGTTTGGTTTTGATGATGAAAAATGAAATGAATGAATCACAAAATCAATGGGCATAAACGTTTTTGCATCTTTTGGGATCAGAAGATATGTCGAAAATTGAAAATAAGAATTCAGTAGGAAACTAATGAATGTTAATTATAGCTAAATTTAGAGAAATTTTTGAATATTTTTGTCACCGTTTTTTTTGAAAAAAACTTGTAAAATTTGTTGAATTTGTCGGCTAATGCAGAACAAAACGTGCTATCGTAAAAAAGGATAGGTATATACTTAGGGTGGAACATAAATTTTGATACCCAAATTTTTCCAATGTTTAAAAATTCATGACTTTTTTAATTCCTAATAAATTCATTTACTTTCTTTTTTATTTTGTAGATTATTATGTTCTTTGTCATTTCAACTCTTTTTCCCCCATTTTGCTTTCATTTAAACAAAATTATAACACAAAAACTAATTTTAGGCATTTTGAACCTTGGTCAGTTTGAGAATGCATATTTCATTGAAAATGCAAATAAAAAGTCTAATGAAAAGTTATTTTGAGAGAATACAATTAGGACAATGTTTATGCAAAATTTGAGAATTTTTGTTAAAATGTTTTTTTTTTTTTATAGAAACTCAAAATTTCTCCAGCAAAAAATTTTGACACAAAAATCGGCTTTCTTGTGACTAATTAATTCATAAAATTTTTTTGTGAAAAGATAAAAAGATGTAAATAAGTCATTATGAAAGAGAACATATCAATCTGCAAAAATAAAAAATTGAGAAAGTGAATCTCAGAGTTGAGAATTTTTCAATTTCAAAAAAAAAAAACGGGTATCAAAACTTATGTTCCACCCTAAGTAGTATAAAGTTGTTTTCGTGATTCACTCTATGCGTCTTGTCCAAATGTTCTCTCTCGAGAAACAGTTCTATGCTGTGCAATAATTACATCAGTTCCACAAAATGCGTCATGCCTATTGAGTCATGCACGTAACATTCCACCAAGTAAATGGTTGTTCTTCCACCAATACCACATTCTTTCAATGTCTTTGCTACGTCATTGTTTAGCTCTTCATTATAATCCGAACTTGGGTGGTCGTTTATTATTATAATATAAATCCCTGGAAAAACATTTTCAATTTTATCCATGATTTTCTTTTGCAATTGTTTTACACTGTCCGTGATGTTCGTCCACACGGTGAACGTTTTCTGTTCATTATCTTTTTTATATTTTACTAAAATTTCAAATGAAGTATCCAATAAAACGGTTGTTACGCCTTCTCCAATGCCATAATTTACCATTGTTTTTTCGTCCTCAAGAACAGTCACAGTATCACCATCACCTGTATTTAATGTATTTTTAATAATTTACTTATATTTTTGCCTAGTTTTTCCGGTCCTCAAACACAGTAATATTTGGGGGGCTAAATAGTTTCGTGAAATCCGTTTTGTACAATCCGCTATTTTTGAAACTATGCCATTTTTAGTCGGAAAAATGCTAAAATTGCGGATTTTATTTTACGAAATGACTAAACACGCCATTTTCGTCCACTTAGCAGTATCTAACGGTCTACCTCAGTTCGGCCCCGGCACGGTTCGGCCCCAGCATGTTTTTGCACTATTACTTTTTTCTTTGTCAACCAAATTCAACATTCTTGGTATCATTCGAAAGCTCTTAACATGCTCTATTAGCCTGCAAAAATTCAAAAAAAATTCGTCAATTTTGAACAAATTTGTGGCCAAAAAATTGGAAAATTTGGTTTTTTGAATTATTCAGGCCATAACTTTTTTGAAGCTCAACGAAATTTTTCAGAATTTTGCAAGCTAATAGAGGACACTTAGGGCTTTCGAATTATACCAACATTTATGGATTTGGTTGACAAAGGAAAAAGTTATAGCTAAAAAACCGCTGGGGCCGAACAGTGCCGGGGCCGAACTGAGCCGGCCCGGTATCTAACCATTTGTATCGCAGCACTTCAACATTTGATCTTCGGGCTCAATTCCACTCTCATTTTTGATCTTTTTCTTCAAAATTGCCACAGTTTCCTCTCTCTTCACCCAAACAAAGTAATTTTTCACTTCATTCTCAATTTTATGTTGAACAGCAATATGAAATTCTCCAATGGTCATGTGAACAATTTCACCTCTTATAATCCGATAATGATCAATTGTTTTTCGATCATTAAGAAACTCATTATGTTCGCCGTATTGCAGTGATATTTTTCCGAGATTAATCTGCTTGTTCAATTTTTCCATTATCTTTTTCTTCAGGTCTTCCACTGTGTCAATTCCTTTCACTTCAATGGTGGTTTTATTTGTTTTTGTGGACAACCCTTTGAATATATGGTTATAAGCCGCCACAGTAATTTCAAATTTTTTGGACAATAAAATTGCTCCGCCTTCTTCAATGCCATAATGTGTCATTGTTTCAGTGTCCATAAGCAAAGTCTCAGTACCATCTGGCTTTTTGAGTCTCAATGTTTGCTTTATTGGCTCTATTCTAAACTCATTCATGATTTTATTCTTCAAATCCTCCACTTTGTCCGTTCCGTCCACCTCAACGGTGATTTCAGCTTTCACAGTAATTTTGATTCCATCAGTGGATGATGGCATTATCATCAACAGCAAAAGCATTATCATTAGCCCAACTGAAATGCCAACGGGGAACAGTGAAATGCCAAATTGCTTCATTTTATGGAAATTTGGCGGCAACTTCAAAGAACAGGAGCAGCTAATTAACTTTAATGGATAAATGAATGTGAGGGATATGTAGGTAGAACTGTTATGTTTTGCTCTTGTCAAAGGACTCCTTTTTATGGGGCAGAATTCTACCCAATAATTGGATTAGCAAATGAATGAATCACTTTATTTGGCATATAATTCTACTTAAATATTTAAATAATAATAAGAAATCAGTAGAAAAATTAGGGACCAGTAGAATTTGGCCGAATATTGTGAAATATTGGATTGGAAATTGAGCGATCACTTTAAATTCTACTTAAATATTTTATTAAAAATTAAGGGACCAGTAGAATTTGGCCGAATATTGTGAAATATTGGATTGGAAATTGAGTGATCACTTTAATTTGGCATGGAATTCTACTTAAATGTTTTAATATTATTAGTTGTTAAATTAAGTTGATCAATAAAAGTAATAAAATAATGACAATATTATATAGGGCGTTAACTAAGCCCTCCCCAATTTTCTAATGTTATGGAAATTCATAAAAATTTTTTTTCTTTTTTATTGCTGAATTATTTTTTCTCTCATTTCGAATATCAGTGGTATCCGTGCCCTTCGCCCAAATGAAAAATTGAAAAACTCTCGCTACTCTCGCCAACTATCGTGATTTTTGGGACTCTCAGCTATCGCCAAATTCTCGCTCTCTGTCAAAACCTTTGATTTTTTAAGCGTAAACTTTGCTTTTGGAAGATATGCGTTTGAATGATGTTGAGCTATGGCGCAACCGGTTTTTCAAATTTTCAACATTTTTTTCGCTTTTTTAATCGTTTTGACGTCCCCATTTTTGAGGTGAACGTTTCGAGGAAGTGGCCAAATGTTTGGTGGAGAAAATCAAATGGCGCATGAAGAAAGCCAGCAAAAAAGGAGCAGAACTGATGGAATGAGGAGAATTGAACGGTGAAGGAACAGACAAAAAATGATCAGCAAAAAAGGGAGATTATCAAAAAAACGAAGAATCATTAAAATGATCGGAAAATTGGGAAAAATAAATAAAGAAATAAATAAAGAAAATTATGTATCAAAAATTACAATAATAAAACATTTCTTTAATATCTAATTAATGAATTTAATTTTCGACAAATCTATTTTATCCAAATAATTAAGCGAAGTTCAATTTGTATCCGAAAGCAAAGTTCTACACCCAAAAAATCAAAGGTTTTCACAGCTCTAAGCAGGAATTTTTTTTTGCAAAATCAAATTAAAAAAATTTATACATATTTCAATAATGAGGGAAATTGGATACCAGGGGTGTGACCTGTCTCAGAAAAGACGAGAGCGAGAGTTTGGCGAGAAATGAGAGTCTCAAAAAGACGAGAGCGAGAGTTTGGTGAAAGATGACAGGCCCCAAAAAGACGAGAGCGAGAGTTTTGCGAGAGGTGAGAGTCCCAAAAAGACGAGAGCGAGAGTTTGGCGAAAGATGACAGTCCCCAAAAAGACGAGAGCGAGAGTTTGGCGAAAGATGACAGGCCCCAAAAAGACGAGAGCGAGAGTTTGGCGAGAGGTGAGAGTCCCAAAAAGACGAGAGCGAGAGTTTGGCGAAAGATGACAGGCCCCAAAAAGACGAGAGCGAGAGTTTGGCGAAAGATGACAGGCCCCAAAAAGACGAGAGCGAGAGTTTGGCGAGAGGTGAGAGTCCCCAAAAAGACGAGAGCGAGAGTTTGGCGAAAGATGACAGGCCCCAAAAAGACGAGAGCGAGAGTTTGGCGAGAGGTGAGAGTCCTAAAAAGACGAGAGCGAGAGTTTGGCGAGAGCAAAAAGACGAGAGCGAGAGTTTGGCGAGAGGTGAGAGTCCCCAAAAAGACGAGAGCGAGAGTTTGGAGAGAGGTGAGAGTCCACAAAAAGACGAGAGCGAGAGTTTGGAGAGAGGTGAGAGTCCACAAAAAGACGAGCGCGAGAGTTGGTGAGAGGACGAGAGGCGAGAGTTTTTCAATTTTTCATTTGGGCGAAGGGCACGGATACCACTGATATTCGACATAAGAGAAAAAATAATTCAGCAATAAAAAAAGAAAGAAAATTTTTATGAATTTCCATAACATTAGAAAATTGGGGAGGGCTTAGTTAACGCCCTGTATAATATTGTCATTATTTTATTACTTTTATTGATCAACTTAATTTAACAACTAATAATATTAAAACATTTAAGTAGAATTCCATGCCAAATTAAAGTGATCACACAATTTCCAATCAAATATTTCACAATATTCGGCCAAATTCTACTGGTCCCTTAATTTTTCTACTGATTTCTTATTATTATTTAAATATTTAAGTAGAATTATATGCCAAATAAAGTGATTCATTCATTTGCTAATCCAATTATTGGGTAGAATTCTGCCCCATAAAAAGGGGTCCTTTGACAAGAGCAAAACATAACAGTTCTACCTACATATCCCTCACATTCATTTATCCATTAAAGTTAATTAGCTGCTCCCATTCTTTGAAGTTGCCGCCAAATTTCCATAAAATGAAGCAATTTGGCATTTCACTGTTCCCCGTTGGCATTTCAGTTGGGCTAATGATAATGCTTTTGCTGTTGATGATAATGCCATCAACCACTGATGGCATTAAAATTACAGTGAAGGCTGATAGAATGATAAAGCCGTTGAGTTGGACAATCACAGTTGAGGTTAATGGAACGGACACAGTGGAAGATTTGAAGAAAAAGATAATTGGAGAAATGACTGAGAAGTTCAAAAAAAACATGAAATTGAGCTCAAAAAATATCACTGCAATATGGCGAAAATGATAATTATGATATTCTTAATGATGAACAAACAATTGATTATTATACAATTAAAAACGATAATATCGTTCACTTGTCCATTGGTGAATTTGTAATTGTTGTTGAGAAATTTGAAAAAAAGAATAATTTGAAAATTTACCCCATTTGGGTGAAGAGGGAGGAAACTGTGGCAATTTTGAAGAAAAAGATCAACAATTGCAGTGGAATTGAGCCCGGAGAACAATTTTTGAAGTACAATACTATAAATGGTCCAGTGATGGAGGACAAAAACATTTTAAAAAATTATGGCATTGGAAAAGACATCAGACCAACCATTATATTATCCACAAAATTTGAAATTACAGTAACAGCTGATGAACAAATATTCAAGAAAAATGCAATCACCGTTGAAGTGATTGGATTGGACAAAGTGGAAGATTTGAAGAAAAAGATAATGAAAACATTGGACGCAAACACCAAAACAAAGATTGGAAGTGATCACAAAAGATTGATACTGCAATTAGGCCAAAATGATAATTATGATATTCTTAATGATGCACAAATAATTGATTATTATGCAATTAAAAAGGGTAATTCCATTCGCATTTGCATTGGTGAATTTGAAATTGTTGTGCAATATAAAATTGAGAATGAATTGAAAAAAATTTACACCATTTGGATGAAGAGGGAGGAAACTGTGGCAATTTTGAAGAAAAAGATCAAAAATGAGAGTGGAATTAAGCCCGATGATCAAATGTTGAAGTGCGATACAAATGGTTAGATACTGCTAAGTGGACGAAAATGGCGTGCTTGGTCATTTCGTAAAATAAAATCCGCAATTTTAGCATTTTGCCGACTAAAAATGGCATAGTTTCTAAAATAGCGGATGGAATTAAGCCCGATGAACAAATACTGAAAATCGACCCAAATGGCGTGCTAGGTCGTTTCGCGTAAAGTCCGCCATTTTAGCATTTTTTTTGACAATATTTAAGAGAAATTATTGCTTAAATAGTACTTCTTAGCATACAACGTTTTCGAAAGGTGACCAAATTTTTTGAAATTTAACAGGCTAATTGAGAAAACCTCAACATACATTTGTTTAAAAAAAATAAATATCTTACATTCTTGGCATTGTTCGAGGGTTTTTTTATCGAAACGACCTACCACCCCCCAAATATGGTACTGTATTTGAGTGGGCAAAAATGTAAGCAAATTATTAAAAATAGCATTATTACAGGTGATGGTGGTACTGTCACTGTTCTTGCGGACGATGAAAAAACAATGACAAATTATGGCATTGGAGAAGGCACAACCGTTTTTTTGGCTGCTGAAATTGAAATTGTCGTAAAATATACAAAAGAGAATGAAATGAAAACAGTCAAAGTTTGGATAAAGAGCACGGAAATTTTGTTCAATTTGAAAAAGAAAATCATGGATAAAATTAAACATGTTTTTCCAAGGATTGATTACATAGCAATAAACGACCACCCAAGTTCGGATTATAATGTGATGCTTAATGACCCCGAAAATTACAAAAAAACATTGAAAAATTGTGGTATTGGTGAAGGAAAAATCATTTACTTGGTGTATTGTTATGTGGTGGACCCAGTAAACGAGAATCATCAGCACAAGGTAAAACTGATGTAGTTGCTGCACAGCAGCAGCAAATGGCTGATCTTGAGAGCATAGAAAATCTCGACGAGGCACACAGAGAATGAATCCGGAAAGCAAACATTATTACATCTTGAATGGTGGTCGTTTTTTGTTTTGTACTAACTAATTGACAAAATTACGAAAATTTTCTTAATTTTTTTTTTCAAAAACCGTAAGAAAACAAAAAAATATTAAAATTTTTTCAGAAATTTTCTTGCTATATTATATTCACTAGTTTTCCTAATGCTTATTTTTTTTTTTTTTTTTGTTTTTTCAATTTTTGAAATGTCCTCTGATCCCAAAAGATGCAAAAATTGTTTCGTTTCCCCATTGCTTTCACGATCATTCATTCATCATTCATTTCTCATCAAAAATACCAACTGTTTTTCCTTCCCCCTTTTTGGCTGACTTTTCCGCCGGCTGTCACTAAACACATTTGATCATTTAAAATTTGGTTTTTTCATTTTTAATTGTTTCTATTTCCATTTGCATAAATTTCTGTTTTTAACTTTTGAATATATTTCAATTAATCCAGAAACCAACAAACATCCCTAGCCAGTAAGCATACCGTGTAAAAAGTACAATAAAATGCCGTGATTTTTTGTAAAATATTTTCGATAACCCTAAAAATTTGCATAAAAAATGACGAAATAGGCACAAAAATAGGCGCCTAGGGCAGGGCTCGGATCGAAAATTTTTCAAAATAAGAACATCAAGGCCAAAAAATAAGATTTTAGGGTAAAAAATAAGGACATTTCGTAAAATTGCTTCAAATCAGTTATTTTTACAATTTATTCTAGGGTTCGAGCCCCGTGGGCGGGGGTGGCTTTTCGCGGGGGCGGGGGATTGCGGGGGTCAGAGTCGCGGGGGCGGGGACGGGGGTGACCAAATGACTCGCCCCCGGGGACGGGGGCGGGGGTTTGCGTTTAATTAGCTCCAAAAAATTTCACAAAAATTAATTTTTTTTTTTTTTTTTTGAATTATGTGTTTGGCTCCACATTCCTTTATTCGATATATCGCCTCGATTTAATTCTTTTTGGTATAATTGCACAGATATTATCTAAAAATGACCAAATTTAGGGATTATAAATTATGCCAGAATAGTCAATTTTTATGGGTGTTTTTGTCTATTAATCCAGGGTTTCTATCTCAAAATAAGAAAGGCCAAAAAATAAGACCAGGGTTAAGTAAGAACATTTTGCAAAAATTGCTTCAAATATTTTTACATTTTATTCGATCAAAAATGTATTCTATTATTATATTGATCATAAATTTCAGTGCATTCGGGATCATTAAATCAGATTTTTAACATTTTTTTGCGGCACATTTCCAAAAAACTTGGTGAATGTGCGAGGGGAGAGGTCCCGCCGGGAAAAAATTTGAAAATTTGAATGCAATTTGTTAACAAATTTTGTCCAAAAAAGGACAAAATTTTAAGATCTTTGGCTAATTTTTAAGAAAAAATAGGATTTTTTAGGGGCCGGCTGTGCCGATTGGCGCCGCAAGGGGAAAATTTTAAGACTTTATATGAATTTCCCTCTTTGAAAATAAGGCACTACCCCCAAATCAGAACTTTTCTTACAAATAAGAACATATAGAAAAAGCCTGTATTAATTGGAAAAAAAATAAAATTAAAAGAAAACGTCAGCCGGTGTCGAACTCATAACAAAAAGAATTGTTAATGTTGAAGCACTAACCACTAGGGCCGCGATTTTTAGTGAAAAACTATTTTTTTTGCTCAATTGATTTGAAGAAAGGAGCTCAAAAAACGCATTTCTGCATTAAAATTTTTCGATTCTGATGTCATTATCTGTCACTAGAAATCACTATTTTGGCGCTTCGTCACTAAAATAGTGAAAATTCACTATTTTGGCATTTTGTCACTATTTTTTCACTATTTTGACAATTTATGGAAAACTTATTAACAAAAATGCAATAAAAACGAAAAATACACCCCTAAGAATTGACCTAAATTCTTTTTTCAAAAATACCACTAAGAATTGGAAAATTTTCTTAAAAATTCTTCCCCCAAATTTTTTTTTTGACAAATTTTGATTTAAAAATGTTCTTATTTTTTATTAAAATAGTTCAAAAGAAATGTAGCTCATTTGCAACTGCAACCAGTGAATAAAAAATTATTTTTGCTTAATTTTTGGCTGAAAATTAGATCACTATTTGTCACTATTTCGGACTTTTTGCCACTATTTTGGCATTTTTACTCACTATTTTAGTTAACTATTTTGGGATTTTTCGTCACTAAAAGTCGCGGCCCTACTAACCACTAACCCACAAATGTATTTAGAATTGAAACTAAAAATTACTTTATTTCATAAAATTTGTCAAAATGGTTAAAAAAATTCAAAATTGTATAAATTTTTTGCCTTTTATCCACAAATATGTCATTCTTAGGGGTGTCATTTTCACCCCCGCGCCCCCGCGGGGGTGAAGCTCGCGGGGGCGGGGGTTGCGGGGGTCTGAGTCACGGGGGCGGGGACGGGGGTGAGCCCGAAAAACCTGTCCCGTCCCCGGGGACGGGGGCGGGGACGGGGGCGGGGCTCGAACCCTAATTTATTCAATCAAAAATGTATTAAATATATTATATTTTCACCTCCCATTAATCGATTTTAACAATTTTGGTGAGGAATTAAGCAAATCATAAATTTCAGTGCATTCGGAATCAAAAAATCAGATTTTTAAACTCTTTTTTTTTGCGGCGCATTTTCCAAAAAACTTTTGGTGCATGGGCGAGGGGAGGGGGTCCGGCGGTGCCGATAGGCGCCGCGGGAAAATTTTTTAAATTTTAATTGCGATTTGTTAACAGATTTTAATCAAAAAAGGTCAATTTTGCAATTAAAAGTCAAGTGACGATTTTTTTTCGCTTTTAAAAACGCTTTTTTACGGCGCGCTTCTTCCAAAAATTTAGGGAAAAAAGAGGGTCCGGTGGCGCCGATAGGCGCCGCCGGGAAAAATTTTGTAATTTTTATGCGATTTGTTAACAGATTTTGTCCAAAAATGACCAAATTTTGCCTCAAATCTTATCTTTTCTTGATAAAATATTGAAATTCTGCCATAAAATTTCAAAATTATGAATATATTTAAGAAATAAGAACAAAATAAGAACAATAGCCCGAAATAAGGACAAATCTTACAAATAAGGACATTTTTATTTTGTAAGATTTGGACCCTCCAAATAAGGACAAATCTTATAAATAAGGACAGATCCGAGCCCTGGCCTAGGGCATTAAGCATCATTCTCCCGGCCTCAAAATTCCAAAGGCAACTGCTGGCGGAATGGAACAAAAAACGGGCCCACATCAAGCAAAGCGGAAAGTGGAACACACTGAACATCCGGCCATCGCTGAGCCCAGCGGAACTGGAGGAGCGCAAAGCGATGCAAAAAAAGTGCACCGAAAAAAGAAAGGCTGAACCAAACGCGGACTGGATTATCTACGCGGGAAGCATTGTCAAGAGATCGGAGGTTCCTAATTTTCGTAAAAACAATTGACTTTCCACCAAATCACTTTTGAACAATAAATATTTCTCACAAAATAGAAACAGCTTTTCCGGTTTTAAACATGTTAGACCCAATAACCCAATACCGAAAATAGGGGAAGTTAAAGCATGCTTAATTAATATAAGATCGATTTACAACAAAATTGATGAAATTTCCTTAAATTTGGTAAATAAAAACATAGAAATTTTTTTGTTAACTGAAACGTGGACAAAAGAGGAAAACCCAATCCTCTTTAGCCCATGGATACTCGAAAATTATAACTTTGTTTTTTGTCATAGGAAATCACAAAAATTAACGCGTGGGGGCGGTTGCGGTGTTTTAATTAAGAAAGAAATTGAGTTTTTTGTAAAATTTTCCGAAACAAAATACAATTGCGAAATTTTGGTTTTTCAATTACAAAAACTAAAATCAATTACATTTGTGCTTGTTTACCGGCCACCTAAGACAACACATAGACAAACCAAGGAACTTTTTAAATTTTTAGAAACATTTTATAGCCACAATTGTGTTGTGTTAGGTGATTTTAATTTCCCGAATAAGGACCTGGTATGGAAGGAAGGGCAGCCCATTTCTATGAGTAAATTTGGTGAAATTTTTTGTCACTTTTAGTAAACTTTCTTTTTTCAATGCCACGAACGGACCCACCAGGGAAA
>SIJG01000092.1:535808-552239 GCA_023374025.1 Heterodera schachtii | reverse complement strand
AGACCCGGGTCTACTAATCGAAGAAATTCGGTAATTAAACTATTAATTGTTTTGTATTGCATTTCATCTCACCTTGTTGCTTCATCCGTGCCAATGGAAACCGCTAATTTGCCATTGTTTGCTTCAACAATGGCATTTGCTTCTTCTGCAACTGGTGCAGAAACTGCCAGTGCCACAAAGGCAATGACGAACAGCAGAAGAAGCACAGTCACTTTGGCATGTGGCGAGGACATTTTGTATTTTAATTTAAGCAAGGCTATGGGTTTTTTTTCAATTGACAAAATTAATCTGAAAATTAAAAAAATAAAAGTTAAAAAAATACTTAAAAATAATATTTTAATAAATTAAATTTAATTGTTTTTGAAGGCATTAAATTTCATTTTTGGTCAATGACAAATCAAAAATTAAATTTATAAAGTGATTTGGATTTGGAATTGTCTGTCGATAGGAAATTTGACCTTTTTTTATATTGTGTTTGGGTGTTCCATTAAAACAAAGTCAGCTGAGAAATTTGGCGAACAGGTTTTCAATTTTATTTATTTTTTCTTCGAAAAGTGGTGGAACAAATCTGACAGAAATTAATTTATTTTAATTTCAAAAAAGAAATGGTTTTTTGTTTTTGTCTTTGAGATTGACAATTCTCAACGAATTTGGCGAATTTTTGAGTGGAATTGAGGCGGAACTGATTAATGTTTATACAACAACATTGGCCAAATAATTGAATTAAAATAAAATTAAAATTAATTTAGGAAAAAAAATTCACTCGTGAATTTGTTAAATTGAATATGGTCATATTACTTTGATAAAACCCATGGCTACCAGCAGATGCCATGATTAATCAAAATTTTCGGTTTTTTATGTGAATAATGAATGCCTAATTTCAAAACGATATTTTGATGTTTTTGGTACAATTTTGAAGTTTTTGGTGCTTTTTTTTCCAAAATTTTATTATTTATTGGAATATTGGTCAAAATCTATTAAAAATTCACCTTAATTTAAAAAAAAAAATTGAAAAACATAAGCATGATGGTAAATCAGTGAAGTCATCGGCCCAAATCAAAGCGAATTAAGGGTTTTCCTGCTCAGATTAAAAAATGCAGAAGCGTTTATGAATAATGAAAAATACAAACTTTATCATTTTTTTTATTCCTTTTTTCATTTCGAATAAAATTTTCTCAAAATTATCTTTTTTGTCGCCCAAAAATGGGTTTTGAAAATTTTCATCGGAGAGCCTTGGGTAAAACCGACTAAACTTTAGTTCATTTTAAAGATAATGACATAATGTCAGTTTCCCTTTGTTCATATGAATTTTTTGCTTTTTGATCAAATTCTGTTAAAATTAATCTTAATTTAAAAAATTGAAAATTACGTGACAAAACATTTAGATGAATCAGTGAAACATTGGCGAAATCAAAGTGAACCACGCTTTTTCCTGTTCGGATTTATAAATGATGAAAAAAATTTGTCAAAATGATCCTTTTTGGCCCCAAATGATGCTTTTTTGTCGACCAATCTAGGTTTTAAAAAAATTTCATCTGGGAGCCATTGGCAACCGACTAATTCTTTCATTTCATTTTATAGATAAAATTGAATTATACAATCAACAAAAATGTTAAAATAATTTATCATAAAAAAATAGATTTAATGAAATCAATTAATTACCTAAATTACGTCATTTTATACATCTCATATTCTTATAATTCCTTCATTGTTTTTTGAATTTTCATTTATGTTTTGCATATTTTCTAAGCTTTCATCCAAATAAGCATAGTAATATAAATTATGAATTTTTCTGATCTTTGAATTCATTTGTTTGACTTTTAATTTGCTTTTGAATTTCCTCAACCATTGGCACTTTTTGCAGTCCGTCCGGCCCAATTTCGAACAATTTTTGCTCAGCCGACAAATTTACATTCAGAAATTGTGCTTTTAAAAGCTTCTCCTTTAGCTTGGCTTCACAATGTGCCAAAAATTCTCCAGTTCTTTTAATCGCAAATTCGGCTTGGTTTCTTTTAAATTCGTCATTTTCTTCGTCTTGTCCATTTGATAATTGGAATAAAAATGGCAAAGGGTCCAAATAAAAAATTGAATAAATTAACGAATTTTTGAAATTTTTTTCAGGAAAATATGTACGTGCTTATAATTTTGAGCCGTTGGAAAAAAGTGAAAGGCATTTAATGACAAAAGGAAAATGAGATGAAATAAAACATTTTAAAAATTACCACTTATTTGTACTTTTTTTATTTGCAATATAGTATAAAAAGTGAAATTTATACCGTATAAAGTCAAAAGTAAAAGAGAAAATGGTAAGTCAGCAGAAATGCCAAAAGGGGATTCACCTTTTTTCAAAAAATCGTTATTAAAAAATTGTAACCTACCAATAATGTTACGAAACTGAAATTATCGTTGTTTTGAGAATCATTTGATTTTATTTTGTCTTTCAAAATTAAATAAATTGAAATTTGGATAATTTATTAAATCAAACATTTTAATAAATAATTCCATCAGTTTTTATGTAAATAAAAATTAAATTAAATAAAGGGATTTTAATAAATTAATATTTAACGTTCATTAGTAAACAAATAGATTTGGATAAATCCTACTGATGATCATCAAATTACGAGCATTTAAAAAATAATAATTTTTTCGTTAAAATCCCGATCTGGGCCCCGATCTATTTTTTAAATATTGCATCATTTTATGATTATTATTTAAATCAAATTTTTGCTCTGTTTATAAGGCTTATGATTATCTATTTTTCATTAAAATAATTACTGTGTAATATTGTTAGATTATCTTTTAAATTCGCTTTTAATCTTTTTTATTAAAGAGAAAAACATAATTTTATCCGTTTTCTATAATTTCTTTTCTGATATTATTCATCACTTGGAAATACACATTTCAAATGCATTTCCAACAGTGAGTTAATTTATCAGGGTAATTAATTTATCTAATCTAATAATTTTAATTAGGAAGAAAATAAAATGCTAATTGCATTTGTTAGAAATGATCAGAAAATGCAAAACAATTTTTCAAAGCAAAAATATGAGGCACACCTTGGCATTATGTATTTTTATGAAGAATTGGAAATGTGACAAAATTGATGGAAAATTTGATAATGTATCGAAAAAATTTAGACATTTTTTATGAATATTTCTTTGTAATTAATTAATTCATTAATCCAGCGGCGGTTTTACGACATTTTTATTTGTTTTCTCATTTTACTTCCCTATTCACTGATGCGAAATAATATTGATGGGTATATTGACTAAATGTTGTTAAAAAGCCTAATCGGTCGATTAATTTCGCCAGGTTAAAAATTAATTATAAAATTCATTGCGTAAAATAATTCTATAAATCTTTCATTTATTTTTAAAATAATCATGGAAGTATTATTAATATTTTTATTAATATGCGCATTAATAATCGAAAATTCAATTAACCGAATTGAGGCTGGCAAAATAAAGGAAGAAAAAAGTTTTGATGAAATATTTGGCCAAAGATGGGACGAAAGAACAGAAGAAAACATTTGTCGAATTGATTAAATAATTCATGGACAAAGTGCTGATCAGAATAAACAATTTTGACAAAATGTACACGGATTTGATCAAAATATTGATGAAAATATGAAAGCGAAAGAAGAGGAGTGTGAAGAGAGAACTAGTGAGAAGAGAAATGGATGAGAGAGAGGGCGCCGAGAGTAAGTAGAGAGAAGAGAAAGAGAGACAAGTATAGAGAGTGAAAGAGAGAAAGAAATAGAGCCTGAGAGAGAAACGTACAGAGAGATGAAGAGAGATATAGAGAGAGAGAGAGAGACAACGAGAGAGAGAGAGAGAGAGAGAGACAACGAGAGAGAGAGAGAGAGAGAGAGAGACAACGAGAGAGAGAGAGAGAGAGTTTCGGGTGGCTCCCGGTAAATTGGACACCGGAAAATTGGACACCAGAAAATTGGACACCGAAAATTGGACACTAATGGATCTAAAAATAAATAAATTAAAATAAATAAGCAAAAATTTTGGTTTGGCTAAAAGATTTTATTTTAGTCTGCACATACCTGTGTTTTTAAAAGCGTAATAAATGGCAATAAATAAGGTTTTTATTATTGTAACATCAGGAGAAGAAGCCACCATAACATTCATAAAGAAAGAAATAAAGTTTTCTTTTAGATAGGATTGCCATTTTTTATGCAATTTTAGCACATTGACTAATCATCGCCCATTTTCGTGCATGTTTTGGCACATTGATCAATCATCGTGCATGTTGAATGCCTGATTTACTCTAAGTGCCTTAATTCATTAATCCATTTACCCTTCATAAATTTATTTTTCACCCCAATTCCTGGCTTTATTTTAGGAATTTGGTGTCCAGTTTTCCGGTGTCCAATTTTCCTTGGGTGCCCAAAATTCCGGCGGTGTCCAGTTTTCCGCTTGGTGTCCAATTTTCCGGTGTCCAATTTTCTGGTGTCCAATTTACCGGTCCCCGTTACGGGTTTTTTCAGTTTCGGTCTCAATCTTCAAGAAATTCAAGACTCGAGACCTAGACTTGATTAATTTAATGAATTGATGCACTTAGAGGGTGGTAGGCCGGGATTATTATTTTTTTTTTTTTGCATTTTGAAATTTTAATAAATTTGTTAAGGAAATTTAGAAATTTGCGACCCCTCATTGCCTTGCGAAGCCCCCCCCCCCCTCGCTGGCCCATTTTCGAGCGAGGGGGAGGTGACAATTTTTTCCAGTTTTTCGAATTCGGGTCCGGGATCCCGAAATATTCGTGATCAGAGCGATCTCGAAAACCCTTGGATACTTATTTCCAGGATTTTTTAAACCAAAGCCAAACCATTTCCTAAGTTTTTATCAAAATTTGAATAAATTTAAATAAAAACCAAAAATTCTCTTACTAAAAGTTGTTGTTTTTCTTCTAATTTTTCAAAAATTATAATTTCTGTTTTATAAAAATTATGAATTAAATGATAATTTCTCGAGATGGTCAATTAATTAAAGTAACTAGAAATGTTAAGAATCTATAAAAATTATTAATTTAACACGACTATTTTATTAATTAATTAAACATCCAATCAGTTAACAATAACAATAAACAATTTTTTATATGCAAGTTGTTTATTTGTTCCTTCGCATTTCATCTGATCATTTCGATAATGTGCTTGCTGATCGCCACCATTTGCTCGTAATTTTGTTCCACCATATCCCTGCTGATCGTCTTTAGTGTCATTTTATTGTCCATTTTGGCAATGAATGGAATTGTGCGAAAAGTGAATCGGAGTCGGTCTGTCGCCGCGCTGAAATCGTCCGACTTTTTGCCGCTTATCTGTCGCTTCGCCAAACAAAGTTCAACAAATTCTGACACCTTAAAATGTTCTAATTAATTGCCTAATTGGCCAATTAAATGTTTCGTGCCTGAAGGTATTTCTCCGCCCATTGGCGTCCGCTGGGGCGATCGTTTCCAAACATTTGGTCCATCAATTTGAAAAGTTTGCGCCTATTGGGCTGACGGAATGCTCTGAACTCGGCACATTCCGCGAAGAATTTCCTCGGAGATTTGGCCAATTTTCTTCCATTTGGCCCTTTTACAAAGACAAGATCAAACAGTGGCACGTTCTGACAAAAGGCATTAAATAGAGTCAAAAATGCCAATTTCATTGTGCCATTCGCTCACAATTCGTCCTTGGCCCTCGCAATTTTTGTGCCTTTTCCAATCGCCGCCACAGCGCCAACAAAATTCGTAGCCACAAACGCAAACAATGTGGTCACAGCCGTTGTTCTTCTCCACCAAATTGTTGCAATTGTCGCAGCGAACGCCGCGGGCGATGCGATTTATGCCGCCGGAAAGGAGCAGAGATTGTAGGGATTGGCCTGGGGAATGTGAAAATACGGTGAAAAATTGGAATAAATTATCCCTTAATTTGTATAAATCCCCCTTTCATTCACCGTGTGATTGCAGAAGCGCACACTTCGCCAATGGCTGCGATTTGCGCGAAAGCGATGCCAAACTTTGCCAATTCAAACGCAGCCGAACGGTGCCGTCACATTGGGCACAGACGACAAAGTCGCGGCACAAACGGCGTCGTTTGACCAAAAGTTGACGGTACCGCTGCGCAATGGGTTGTCCAACGACGAGCAAAGCGACCGAAGGGCGGACGACGGACGAACAATTGTGGGCCTAAACGGCACAAAAGCCATAGAGAAAAGCCGTAAAAATGAAAAAAAAATATCAATCCATTAAGCAATTAATTAATTGGCTTCTTTCCATAACTAATTGGCCTTTTTCCATGTTTCGGCTCTAATTGCAATTTCGGTTTTATTTGCCATGGTCCCTTTTCCCGATGGGCTACCGTTTCATTTAGTCACTTTCTATTATTGTCTTTGTTCAAGTAATTATTACTTTTGTTTCGGCATTGGCATTCCGTCCTCTCTTTTTGCTGTTGGCCATCATTAAAAAGTCCCCAATTTTCATGGGTTTTCTCGTCGTCCTTTCCGCGTCTCTTTCTTCGCTTTTGTGCTCCGTTTCCTCTTCCATTTGACCATTTTCTTCTTCATTTTCGTTTTCGTCCTCGTCAATTCGTTCAGGCAATTGGAAATGTTCTTCAATGTCCGCCTCAATCGCAAATCTTTCGCCGCCTTTTGCACAATTCGCCCATCGTAAAATTTCTGTTTGAAAAAAAAAATTTAATTTCTGCGGCGAGAGTTTGGGTTTGCACCCAAAAACAAAAAAAAACTCAAAAGCCCGTGGTCATCAACCCCGAAAACCCTCGAACCATGTTTGCATTAGCTTTGAAAACAAAAAAATGTTTTTGAAAATTTGGGTGGACCAGTCCCATGTGAATTTCAAATTAATTCTCGACTTTTTCTCCGAATTCGGGTGGGATTAAAAAACCCGAAGAAAACATTTTTTGAAATAAAAGCACATAGAAAAAAGTGCCAACAAATCTCAAACCTTTTTTGTTTTAAAAGTCTCTAATTGAAAAACAGCCTAATAACTGATGATGATGGATTATTAAACCTTCAAACGCGTCTTCAACAGAACCCCAGTCATGGTCCGATGCAACACGAATGCACACGACGCTGGAAAATGGAAACAGAAATTAGTAAAGAAATGGAGAGGAAAATGGAGCGAATTGGGGAAAGAACATTGTTTTGATTAGGAGTTGATTCTGGCACCAATTTTGACTCAATCCGACTCCCAAACCCGGATTTGAACACAATGAACGTGAATTTTGGTTAAAAATGAATTTTCGACTTTTTTCGAATTTTGTTCTAATCCGGGTTCGGGAGTCGAAATGAGTCAAAATAGATGCCAGAATCGGTTTTTCCGACCCTAAAAGGCCCGAGAACAAGTTTAAAATGGGTCAAATATTACAATAAGAACACAAAATAATAAGCCAACGAGTAATTTTAATGCGAAAAATTTTCAGCCCAGAAGGTGTCTCGTCGCCGGTGGGAATTTTGCCCGAGGCAGAACCCACAACAAAATCCAAGTCTCGACTCGTTTACCGAGATTTTCTACCGATGCCATTCCCCCCGCCCCTTCTCCACCCTCTCACCCTTTCAAAAGACCATTTTTTTTGAATTTTTGGCAAAATTTCCAAAAGCAAAAGAACTATTCACAAACCTCTCCGTCGTCATCATTAGAGCTGTTTAAAAAATGCAGAAAATGTAGTCAAAATATGTACATATGCAAATATGTGAAAGAAAATATGAAATATGTACAAAACCTAAAATATGTACCAAATATTAAGAAAATGCAGTTTCCTACTTTATTAGGAGCATTAATTTTGTTGTTTGAAATTTTTTATTTTTCATTCTTTGAAGATAAATGATCGGGTTCTAGTCGGTTTTATGCGTCCCATGGCAGATTATGCGTCCCATGAATGACCATACCCAGTTTCTTAGGCCATAACTTTTTTCTTACTTGGTCAATACCTATATTCTTGGTATTAAACCGGGAACAGGACAAAATCACGCCGCCGAAATCACGCCGCCGAAATCACGCCGAGACAAAATCCCGCCGCCGAAATCACGCCGGCCGAAATCACGCCGGGACAAAATCACGCCACTAGAAATTTTTAAAAATTTTTTTCAAACCTAGAATTTTTTCAAGAAAAAATCTCAGAAAATTTTTTTTATAAGAAATTTAGAGAAAAAAAAATTTAGAAAAATTTTCAGAGATTTTTTTTTGAAATTTTATGAAAAATACTAAGTTTTTCCGAAAATTTTCCAAAAAAACTTAATTTTTCGTGAAATTTTCTAAGATTTTTTTCTTGAAAAAATTCTAAGTTTGAAAATTTTTTTTAAATTTCTAGCGGCGTGATTTTGTCTCGGCGGGATTTCGGCCGGCGTGATTTCGGCCGGCGTGATTTCGGCGGCGGGATTTCGGCGGCGTGATTTTGGGGTGCACCCATTAAACCAGCGGTGGGGGTCGATTGGGCGCCGCCGATTGGGCGACGCCGATTGGGCGCCGCCGATTGGGCGCCGGTACGATTGGGCGCCGCCGATTGGGCGCTGCCGATTGGGCGCCATGGGGGTGTCATGTTTTTTGTTTCACATTGTCAAAAAACATAAAAATTGAAATTATTCCAAAAAATTATTTCTAACTATTCATCTGATAATTCCGAGAAACACCAATCAAAAATTCAATAATGTTCAGCGGGTTAAAATTCTGTGTCAGTCTCAAAATTCTTTCGTCTGCATCTCGATACTTCTTGCATTTCGGCGGTGGGTCATGCCCGGAAATCAACCCGAAAAGCGAAATTTTGGTTTTTTTTTTTTTCTTATTTTTGTTTATCAATTTTAAGAAAATTGGAATTTATATAGTTTTCGACAAAATTTTGACAAAAGTTTTTCTGAAAAATTTTCCGATTTTGAGGGATCAAAATCCCAATTTAGCGGATGTGGGGCCGTTAATAGAGGTTTTTTGGAAAATGCCAAAATATGGACATAAAATATGGGCATCATGCGAAAATATGGAAAAATATGGATATGGGAAGTCATCCTAGAAGCTTCAAACCAAGCTTAAAACATGTTTTTCGTGCGTTTCAGGCCTCCCACAGTCCAGGAAAAAATATGGATTTCCATATAATTCCCAACCTAGGAATTTCTGACAATGTGAAACGAAAAAGTGACCGCCCCATGGCGCCCAATCGGCGGCGCCCAATCGTACCGGCGCCCAATCGGCGGCGCCCAATCGACCCGGTCCGTAAACCAGGGCTGCCAGATTAAAATTTTCAAAAGCCTCATTAGGCATGCAAAAAACCTCATTTTGGGTCAAAAAGCCTAATTTTTACAAAATTTATTCAAAACACGTTTAAACTGTTCAAGTATTATATTTTTGATTGTCTAAGATCAAATTTGAGCAATTTTTTGTTTGAAATAAGCATTTTGTAAAATTCTGAGCATGAAAAATCGAAGTTGTTTTTTTGCGGCGCTTTTTTCAAAAACTTTCGGGAACAGGGGGGCCGGCGGTGCCGATAGGCGCCGCCGGGAAAATTTTTGTAATTTTTAATGCGATTTGTTAACAGATTTGTCCACAAAAATGGCCAAATTTTGCAATTTTAAGCAAAAATTTTAAGACAATAATCCGGCGGTGCCGATAGGCGCCGCCGGGGGAAAATTGAGAATTTTGACCATATTTTTAGCAGATTTTCATTAGAAAATTCTTAATTTTGTGGTTTTTTGGAAAAAAATTGGTTCTGTTTTCGTTTTGATGCTATTAAATAATTGTAAAACATTATGCCAAATTTATCAAAATTTAAAAGATTCTGAGGATTTTCCCCAAAAGCCTCAAAAATCCTCAAAATTTCTCAAAAAGCCACAAAAATCCTCATTTTCCAAAAAAATCCTCATTGACCTATCAAAAAGCCACAAAATGAGGATAAATCCTCAGATCTGGCACCCCTGTATTAAACTAAAGCTTAAAGTCTATAGAAGCTTTTGTATAACTTTATTTTTAGGTAAAGGCAATAGACAAAAAATTATACTCGGAAAAGTTGAATTTCGTATTTTTTCATTGTAATTTCTTTTTTAATGCCAATATTTGCTCTTTTCTTGCATTTATAAAATCTCGAGACTTTTATCTTTCGCTTGGTACCAAGAAACCAAGTACAAAAAAAGTTATGGCCTAAGAAACTGGGTATGGTCATTCATGGGACGCATAATATGACATGGGACGCATAAAACCGACTAGAACCAATGATCGGATACAATCACTTCAAAATTACTTAAAAATGTTGTGCGATCACCGATCAGGAATTGAAAAAACTTCATTTTGAACCCGATTTGAACAAAGGCACAAATGTCGGGACACGTTTCCTGTTATGAGCTTATGAGGCAGGGCTGGGGCCGCGCCGCGATGTGCGATCCGCGATTCGCGGCATTTTTTTTTTGCGCGATCCGCGGTCGCGGCAAATCAAATGCGCGATGCGCGGGCGCGGTTTTTTTTTTGCGCGATCCGCGGCCGCGGCGATTTGAATGCGCGGCCGCGGTTTTTTTCTGTGCGCGCCCCACCCCTGTTATGAGGCCCTACCCAAAAATTTTAAAAAATCAATGCAACAATTGCAAACAAAAATTTTATGCACTCAGCGAATGGGGACATGGACGGTAAAAAAGAAAAAAAGCGGCAATAAATCATTAGCATAAAACAAAATGCCAACCCATTTAAATTAAAAACAAAGTGTCATATCTGTGATCAAAGTGTTAAAAGCATTATAAATCACTGTTTGGAAAGCAAATTGGGAGATTTATTGTTGTTATTTGATGGAAAATAAATTATTTTATTTATTAAATATGAAAAAATACACTGATCACTGCTTTTTGTATTGTTTATTTTGATCAGCCATAACTCGCTTCATCTCCGACTAAACCAAATATTTTGGTATCATTCGAAAGATATTGAAAAGGAGAATCTTTTTCTAAGCAAATGATAAGCATTTTGAATCCTTAGAAAAAAGTTGTGAGATTTTCAAATTTTCATTACTTTATAACTCATGTTCTAGGCCGCTTTTTCTAACCAAAATGCTAAAATTGATTCTTTTTATATTGATTATATAAGACTAAATAGATTTTTATATTTTTAACAAAAATTATTAGCGTTTGCGAATTTCATGTTTTTTCATGCGTTAGAGACATGAAAATAGTACGCCAAAAGGAGACAAAAAGAAATACTTTACTGAACTGCCAACATTTTCTTCACATTTTCCTCAATTAATTTCGAATTTTCATTTATATTTTCTATTGACTTTTTTGCATTTCTTTGCTCAAATTCATCTGAACTTTCATTTGCAATTCTGAACAATTCGGCCATTGGATTTGAGAATAAATTTCGAGAAATGTTTTGCGACCCGTCGAATAATGGCAAGAGTTTTTCCTCCTAATTAAGCAATTCAAAAATTATATTTACTGACAATGATTTAATTGTCCAAACAAATTACCAGAATTAATTTCGGATGATCATGACTATTTTCTTTTTCTGCTTTTTCAACCCTAAATATTAGTATTGATTATATTTTTTCATTTTAATTTTAAACCAACCAATTCTTTAGGAGACAATCATCACCAAAATTTTTCTAAAATATTTTTTTTTTTCAAAATAGCTAATTATTCTTATTGCTGTTGTTGTTGCTGGTGTTGCTGTTGTGTTGTTGCTGGTGTTGCTGTTGTGTTGTTGCTGTTGTTGTTGCTGGTGTTGCAGTTGTTGCTGTTGTGTTTGTTGTTGCTGCTGTTGTTGTTGTTGCTGTTGTGTTGTCGCTGTTGTTGCTGCTGTTGTGTTGTTGTTGTCGTTGCTGTTGTTGTTGCTGCTGTTGTTGCGTTTGTGTTGTTGCTGCTGTTGTTGCTGTTGTGTTATTGCTGTTGTGTTATTGCTGTTGTTGTTGCTGTTGTGTTGTTGCTGTTGTGTTGTTGCTGCTGTTGTTGCTGTTGTGTTGTTGCTGTTGTGTTGGTTGTTGCTGCTGTTGTTGTTGTTGTTGCTGTTGTGTTGTTGCTGTTGTTGCTGCTGTTGGGTTGTTGTTGTCGTTGCTGTTGTTGTTGCTGTTGTTGCTGCTGTTGTGTGTTGCTGTCGTTGTTGCTGTTGTTGCTGCTGCTGTTGTGTTGTTGCTGTTGCTGTTGTGTTGTTGCTGTTGTGTTGTTGCTGCTGTTGTGTTGTTGCTGTCGTTGTTGCTGTTGTTGCTGCTGTTGTGTTGTTGCTGTTGTGTTGTTGCTGTTGTTCAAAAACCTAAGTGTGTTTCGGCCCTTCCGTAGACACACCAAATAAGAAAGCTCACAGCAATAAATTAATAAATAACAATACAAATAGAAAGCACAAATTAAGGAGAAAAAAGCAAAGCATAGGATGATAAAGCTATAATATGTTTATTTTATTGGCTTCTGATCGTCCTATTTTTCTATCCCCACCATCTTTAGCTAAATTACTTATTTAAATTAAATTATTACAAAATTTCTTACTGTAAAAGCAAATTTCCTTAACATGGCTCCGTCCGGTTATGTCTTCTTCAATCATTGAAAAAAAAATGTGAATAATTGAAGTCTTTGGATTCTAGCAAAAATTCATTCTTTTCGAGAGTGAAAAGAATTGGGAAAAGCGGCTCAATCAAATCCATGTCGTCTGAAGCAAATACCTAACCTAATGTTGTTTATTTATGAGTATAATACCGTTATTTTTAAATTTTTCGACTAGCATCTCGATTAAGTCCTCGAGTAATTGTGCTGTTATTGCTCCACCGAGGGCACCGATTGTTGCAATGTTAAAATATACGGTCCGCAAATGTACGATCCGCAATTGTCGTCCGCAATTGTCGTCCGAAAAGTACGGTCTGCAAATGTACGATCCGCAATTGTCGTCCGCAATTGTCGTCCGAAAAGTACGGTCCGCAAATTTACGATCCGCAATTGTCGTCCGCAATTGTCGTCCGCAAATGTCCGGTCCGCAATTGCCGGTACGCAATTGTCGTACCGCCGTATTTTCATATTTCCGTTTTTTCACCTTGTATATTCATTATTTCATAAATTTCACAATTTCTTTTTGGCCTTATTTTGGCTTGCATATTTTTCGTTTTTATCCCATCCTTGGCCAAATATTCCGTCAAAATTTGGCTGAATTTTGCCGGTTTGAATTTTAGCAGAAATGAAAAAATATACATAATAATATCAAATAGCACAAATTCGTTAAATTGTAAGATAAGCAATTTTAATTCATCTATACTCATATATTTAAATAGATTTGTGAATTTTTCTCTTGAAATAATCAATTATATAAAAATCGTAAATATCTTAAAAATTGCATTTAAGAAAACTTAATGGTACTTGTAGGTTTTGCTACCCCCCCCCCCCCCATAAAAATGTCATGGCCCCGACAATGGAAAGCACTTTACACTTTTAGGCGCTGATCAAGAATCTGACGTCAAAATTGCAAAAATCTATGATTTTATCAATGATTTTCATCTTGATTTTGTCAATGATTTTTCGAAAAAAAAGAAATAGCGAGTCTTATCATAGATCAATCGATTACTATAGTGGAGAGGAATCGAATGGTACTCGTTTCAGCATTCTACGATGTCTCTATCAAAAGTTATAGCCCAGTTTAAGGCTTTTTTCGAAAAATCAGTGACAAAATGACATGATGAAAATCATAGATTTTTTGCAGTTTTGACGTCAGATTCGTGATCAGCTCCTAAAACTACACTAGAAAAGTGTTTTCCTTTGCCAAGATCATGACTAGGGCTGTCAAAAATATGCACATGCATATTTTTTTCCTGGACTGTGGGAGGCCTGAAACGCACGAAAACCATGTTTTTAGCTTGCTTTGAAGCTTATAGGATGACTTTCCATATGCATATTTTGCATATTTGTGCATATTTCGCGATTTATGTGCATATTTGCATATTTGTGCATATTTCGCGATTTATGTGCATATTTGCATATTTGTGCATATTTTGGCATTTCGTGCATATTTTATGTGCATATTTTGGCATTTTTCCAAAAAACCTCTAATAGAACGGCCCCTAACAGACAAATTGGCCTTTTTGACCTCAAAAACCGGAAAATTTTCCAAAAAAAATAATTTTTTAGCAAAATTTTCACGAAAAATATTAATATTTTTAAATTTTCTCAAAAAATGGTTAATTTATGTCAAAAATAAGCAAAATTTCGCTTTTTGGGTTGATTTTTCGCTAAAAATGAGTAAATTTTGCTTTATCATGTTTTTTTCTCTTAAAATGATTTTTAATACCACATTTAGCCATTTTTGAAAATTTTACTTTATATTTAACAAATTTGAAGAAATTTTGAGAAATTACACCCTCATTTGGAAAATTTTATGTGCATATTTTTCACTTTTTATATGCATATTTTGCAATTTTTGGTGCATATTTTATGCGCATATTTTGCGATTTTATGTGCATATTTTTGACAGCCCTAATCATGACATTTTCATGGGGGGTAGCAAAGCCTACAAGTACCAACTTAATTTGGTAATACTGCCGAAGGTAGGAACCCTTTTTTGAAAAAAATATTTGACTCCACTTATTTTCAAGTTTTTTATGAATATTTGGTGCTTATTTCACGACTTTGTTTGCATATTTATGCGCATATTTCGGCCATTGTTCGTGCATATTTTTGACAGCCCTGCTGGTCATCAAGAATCATGCTCAAAAAAATCATTGATCAAATGGACGAAGATTCCTTTTTCCATCTTATCAGTGTTCCCAATCCAATCCCCAAATTCCGGTCTACCTCAGTTGGGCGCCGGCACGGTTGGGCCACAGCATGTTTTTGGACTATAACTTTTTTCTTTGTCAACCAAATGCAACATTCTTAGTATTATTCGAGAGCCCTTCACATGCTCTATTAGCCTGCAAAAATTCCATTATTCAAATTTGAACAAATTTATTGCCAAAAAGGATGGAAAATTTGTTTTTTTGAACTCTTCTGGCCATAACTTTTTTGAACCTAAACAAAATTTTTTCAAAATTTTCTAGGCTAATAGAGGACTCTTAGGGCTTTCGAATGATATCAACAATGTTGGAATTTTCTTTTTCTTTGTAATTTCTCTCACTTTGGCGTACTATCTCTCATTTTTAATAATTTAAAAAAGAACATTTACTTTTCTCCGTCTAACTTTTTTTCTATACGTTAAAACTACACCAAATTTTGCATATCGATAGAGAAAAAAATTCTGCATTGAATTCTCTGTTTCTTTTGGTTGGTTAGCTGTTGTTTTGAAGAGTTATAAATTTTGCCTTTCTTTTTCTCTCATTTTGACGTACTATTTTCATATCTCTAACACACAAAAAACATCAAATTCGCAAATTCTAATACTTTTGCTTATAAAGATACAAAATCACTTTGGACATTTAGAATCAATAGAAAAATGAATAAATTTAGCATTTTGGTTAGAAAGAGCTGCCTAGGACTTGAGTTATAACATGATAAAAGTTTGAAATTCCCACAAATTTTTTCTGAGATGATAAATTACTTAACATTCGCTTAGAAAAAGATTCCTCTTCTCAAAATCTCATTTTAGATACCAAATTTGTTCAGTTTGATTGGGTGTGAAGCGAGTTATGGCTGATCAAAATAAACAGTGCAAAAAAGGCATTTACCAGTGTAAATTTTGAATTAGCGCGCAAAAATTTACGCCAAATGCGCTATTTGGCGTTATGAGTAATTTTGTCTGACACTGGGGCGTACCCATAGTGCAAGTGCATTTCCAAATTTGTTCTGTCGTTCTCAGTACCACCTGTTTTTATGTTATTTTAAGCTGCTACTTTATCTGGCAATTCATATCCGTATTCAGCATGCCTAAAAAGCCCTAAAAACATGTTTTTAAATTAAAAAAACACCCAAAATTTTTAAAAAACCACATAAAGGCGCGCAAAATTCATATTTTACCGCAAAAAAAAACCATTCTACAACCCCCGCCGCTTCCCCACTCGCTGTATGCATAAATTTTATCTGCAATTGTTGCATTGATTTTTTTAAATTTTTGGGTAGGGCCTCATAAGCATATAACAGGAAACGTGTGCCGACATTTGCGCCTTTGTCCAAATCGGGTTCAAAATTAAGTTTTTTCAATCCCTGATCGCATAAAATTTTTAAATAATCAATTGAAGTGATTGTAACAGAGCATTTGATCTTCAAAGAATTTTTGAAAAAATAAAAAATTTTCAAATGCTTCTAATAAACTAGGAGACTGCATTTTCTTAATTTTAATGCGCATTAGGCTATAAGGCTTTGAAAAAATTCAACTTTGAGTCCGAATTTGGACATTGGCGCAAATGTCGGGACTCCACATAAAGTACCTTTTGTGCTTATTTCACACTCTATGAAGAATTTTTTTCCAAAAAAATAACCATTTAAAAATGCTATTTACATTTACATTTATATATATTTGGTACACATTTTAGGTTTTTGTACATATGTATTTTTT
>SIJG01000092.1:459130-534597 GCA_023374025.1 Heterodera schachtii | reverse complement strand
TTGTGAAGTTCAACACGTTCAAAGAACGGGAGAATATCCAGCCAAACGTCGTTACAAATCCATCTGAAATGGGTGAAAACATTAATTAAATGATAGATTTTAAAAATTTCTCACATTTTCTTTAATTGTCGGTCCATTTTGTGGCAATTAGCTGCACACTTTTGTCGTAAGTTGTGATTGCAAAAATGACATTAACTTCAACTTTCTCTGCCTTTTATATGGCTTTTCTCATAAATCTGAGTGATTTTTTTTAATTTTATTTTTCCCCTCCCTTTTTGTAAGTAATTTTAAAATAATTTTAAAAAATGACGAGCCTGGACTTAAAGTTTAGGGAATTTAAAAACAACAAAAGAACAAAAAATTATTTTCTTGCGATAGCATATGCGCAAAAAAAAATTGTAAAAACATATAAATCCGTTCCCTGACAATAACATTTGAATATTTTAAGCGTATTGCTTTTGACTCAAAATAAGGCTTTTTGGCCTGCTTCGACTAAATTCCGTTAACCTTTGCCGGCACTAAATGGAAAAGGATTGTTTAAAAAAAGCTAAATAATGGGAGGAAAAAAGAGCAAATAAATGGGAAATGGAAGGCGACGGGTGGAATCTAACCTATGACTTTTTTGAGTCTCTTCGCACGACAAAACCAATTAATTGTATTTTTGGCCTGGCTTAAAAATGGGTCGGGTGATAGGCACCACTTTTGAGACAGCAAGCTTTTGTCTTCCCTTTCCCTTTCATGGACCAGTTCACAAATGTATGATGGATTTCTGATCAGTCATCGATTTTTTTGTATTTCTATTTATTTTTTCGGTGACTAAGACAGGATTTTCGTGTTTCCAACAATTTATTCAACAAAAAATAATGAGTGTAAATGATAAGACCAGTGCAACAGCTTTTAGTCATAAGATTAGACTTTGTTTCAGTTTTCACGACCTCACAAATTTATTTGCAAAATCCTTACAAGATTTATTTTTAATGAATTATGAAATTCATAGTCAGGTACATTTTTTCCCACCCCCATCGTGCACCTCCTCCCGTCCCTCGTTCTCTCTTCATCCTCCTGTTCCTCTTCAAGCGGTTCATTTTGTCCCGAGCCACAAACACTTCATGCCCCAGTGGGTCCCGCTTGTCCACGTACTTCCTTTAAAAGCTGTGTAAAACTATCATTTCCGAATTTGTTCCCGTACTTTAACACATATGCCCTCTCCAGTTCCCAGCTCCCGAACCAAGTCATGGCCAACTGAGACAATTTTTAGGCAAAGATGTTTTTGTGAATTTTACCCATTCAAAGTGCTCTCGCCGTGCCTGGATGAATTCCTTGGCACTTTCATTGGCCTCTCTGACCAGCTGGTCCCTTCGCAATCGCTGTTTCGCCTCTCCCAACGTCTGCTGCGCGACCAACATTTCCATGTCAACGATCTGAGGAATTGTTTTTATTTGTTTCTCTCAGTGGGCGAGTACCCGCTTGGCCAACCTTTTTGCCGCCACATCATCCGCTTGCTCATACATCTCTCGACCACAAAATAATTCTTCGGCGGCAATTCCTGCCATTTTTGTCTGAGCTGGCTCTTCATCTGTGCGACGGTGCACCGACGCATTTCGTCATAAATCGTTCGGCCCTCCTCCACACTGGTCAAAAAAGCCTCAAAAAACCCAATATTTGATGATTCATACAGTAATGTTGAACCCTGGTGAAGGTGTTCGGGATATTTGGGTCAAATAACGCCATTACCGAGTGCCCGGCTTCATGAGTACTCGTGCGGCTTTTCAAGAAAATAGGAAATTTTTTGAAAATTCTGAGCATTTTCTTATTAAAATGCATTACAATTTTGAAAATAGTCATTTTTTGGCGCAAAATGTTATAATTCCTGATTTTGACCCTGGCGTTAAAATTTTAAAATTACACTGGAAAAAGTTTTAGCTTGGCAAAGCAAAAAAGTGATGATTTGATTTTTGGTGTACGATAATTTGAATAGAAAAATTTAGGTTCGGAAATCCCAACAGGAGCTGCCGTTTAAATTCTGGAACGAACTCGTCCTCATCCCTCCCTCTTTCATAGCACCCCTTCCCTCTCCGCTGGGAGCAGGTCGTGGTAATAATAGGGCTGGTCCCCCCTTTTTTTGAAGAAACTTTTTTCAAAAGTCAGGAAAACTTTCATGACTTTTGAAAAGAAAAATTTATAAAATTTTGCCAACTGAGAAAAAAATTCTGATGTTTTTAATTTGGCTCAGAAGGAACTGGCCAGACTGAACTGACCCCTACCGCCCCGCGTCAAATTTCTACAAAAAATCACTGATGTCGCAGCTCAGCGAGCTGCGACTGTCCGATGGTCGGACAGTTTCAACGAAATGAGCAAAAGAGGGGAAGCGGGAACATAAAGGGCAACAATGAGCAAGAGCAAAAGGAAAAAGAGGTGCAGCGATGCGTCCGCTGATTAATGAGCACATGAAGGGCAAAATGGAGTGATGAGAAACAGGCGACAACACACCTCTCGCGCAAAGATGGGCCGATGGACGCAAAAAGAGGAGCCCGATTCAGCCACGAACGCATGTGAAGAACCGGCCGCAACAGAAATGCCCGACAAACAGAAGGAAGAAAAACCCCGAACGATCACCCCATTTGTTATTAATTAATTTGTAGCCCAACCCATTTCGATCGTATTTAAGCACCGCAAATTGTACATTTCATGGTCTGCCTCTGCCTCTTGCCTTCCAGCCCAATAAACATCGACGAAAACCCATCCCATTGGGGGAAATTGGGCGGGGGCCCTCCCCCTTTCCCTCTCGCCTCCATGCGCCGGCCACCCAAAAATCCCCGAACCAATGGACGACGAACCGTCCCGTTGTGACTCGTGGGCCGTCGAGTCACAACACTGAAAAGGTTGTAAAAAAATTTTTTTAAAGAAATTTGTAAAAAAAAATTTTGGAAAATTTATATTTTTGAGAAATTTTTATGGGGGGAAACGACGTACGGAAATGAAGTGATCACTGCGAATGGTCCCTAATTTCTGAACCGATTTCCCATTACTAGGGATGTCAAAAATATATACAAAAAGTGGTCAAAATATGCACATAACTATGTAAAAAAAAATCCCGAAATATGTAAGAAAAACCCAAAATATGTAAATAAAATTTAAAATTGTTATTTTTGGAAAAAAATTCTGCGTAGAGGTAAAGAGAGGCACAAAATGTAACCTAATTAGGCTTATAATCTCTTTTAGTATTTTAAAATTAATTTGCGGTAGTTAGGGGTACATTTTTCAAAAAAAAAAATTTAGTTATTATTTTCAAGAAATTTCTATAAATTTTCAAATTCTCAAGATATTTAAAAAAATGAAAATATTACGAAAAAATTGCTGAAATTTTGGATTCTTTAAAGAATTTCCAAAAGTCTCCATAAAAATCCTAAAATATGTTTAAAAAATGAAAAAAGTCCAAAATATGTACTAAAAACCCCGAATATGTAAATAAAAGTTTCAAATTTTGTTCGTAAAACAAAAAAAGAAAGTGTTTTTCCTATTATTTAGACCATGTCTAATACAGGAAAAAATATGTATTTACATAAAATTGACATCCCTACCCATTACATTTGGTTCGTAATTTCCTGTACTCCCCAGTCGAGGAACTTTTCCCACCCGTCTTTCACCACTCACTTCAGCGTAAACATCATTCGGCTGTCCGTGTTGGTGGTACTACTCGGTGGTGGTGGTGCAGTTGCGGTCGTTGCTGCGGCGCCGTCCTGCGCTGTTGCGGCGGAGATGCCGTCGTCGTCGCCTCCGTTAATGTTTTGTTGTCATTGATGGCAGTGGTCACCGTGGCTAACAGTCACTGCATTCGTCGCACATTGCGTGGCCATTGCCATTTGCTGGTGTTAGGGCTAATATTTTTAGGTTTTAGCCAATTTTAACACCTAAGGGAGTAAATTTTTAAAAAATAAAAAAATTAAAATTAAAAATCGTAAAAACTCGTTTGAAACACTCTCATATAATTTGAAGTGCAACAGACGCGACTTGAAATTCCCCGCATTGGTGGTACTTATCAGGGGTGGGACAACTCTCGCCTCTCGTCTCTCGCCTCTCGCCAACTCTCGCCATTTTTGGTACTCTCGCCTCTCGTCTCTCGCCTCTCGTTTTTTGGGACGAGAGGCGAGAGTTGAAAATACACCCCTAAAGATTGAACTTTTGAGCAGTCAGAAAAATTTTCTAATTTACGCGAAAAAAATCATAAATCTCTTTCTCTCCTTTCTTAATTCTTCTCCTTTTTTTGAATAGCTCCAATTCAAATGTGGTCTGGTGGCTAGACATTCTGCCTTTCATTATTTTTCTCTTGGGTTCAATTCCCCAACGGAACATAAATTTTTTATATTTTCTTTACATTATTTCAATTGAAATTTAATTAATAAAAAAATAGTTCGACTTAAAAATTATTGTTTTTTATTTTTTTAAACAGCCTAAAAAGCGCAAATTTAACCAAAACTTTGATCATTTTTTGAATAAAATCTGTTAACAAATCCGAAGTCAATTTTCAAAATTTTTTCGGCGGCGCCTACAGGCATCGCCCGACCCCAACTGTCCCCGAAGTTTTAAAAAACGTACCGCAAAAAAAGGTGGTTTGAATGGCAAAAAATGGACAAATAATATAAATATTTTTCATGAAAATATTTATTTTATTTTCATGAAAATATTTAAAGATTTTTTTGGATTTTTCAGGACCTGGACTCGGTTTAAAAGCTAGAGCCCTGACCCGGCTTTTCTTCGGCAATACCCTGACCCGGTATTTGCCCAAATACCCGGGCCCATAACCCTAATTTAATATACGATTTTGAAGTTTTTTAAATAAAAAAATAAGGCTACAGAAAAAATTGAAAAACTCTCGCCTCTCGTCTTTTTGGGGACTCTCGCCTCTCGCCAAACTCTCGTGTTTTGAGGGACTCTCGCCTCTCGCCAAACTCTCGCTCTCGTCTTTTTGGGGACTCTCGCCTCTCGCCAAACTCTCGCTCTCGTCTTTTCTGAGACAAGTCACACCCCTGGTACTTATGTACTTTACAGAACATTAAAAAATATATTTCGAATCCCAAACCCGTATTCGATTTATTTTCGCACCATAAAATGATTTTTTGAAAATTGGAATTTTCGAATTTTTGTTCGAACACGGTTCGGAGTTCGAATTTGGTCGAAATGGATCTAAGTTTCCTGATCAGCGACCCCCGAAAATCCCCTATAATTTTTTTTTATAAGATTTAAAATAAATTTGTTTGTGATCCGTAAAGTACACAATAGAGACCGGACAACTTTAGGAATTAAAAAAAATAAAAATTAAAAAAATAATCTTTGATAATTCTTTTTTGAACGAAATAAAAGTCACAAAATGGCCAACTTTTGCGTCAAAATTTGAAAATTTATTGGAATTCTGGAGATCCGTGAAATTTTTTTGGGATTTTTAAGGGATTTTTAAAGAAAACAGCAAATGACAATATTTTTTAATTTATAATTCAAGATTTTATTAAAAGTTGATTTTTCGAAAAATTATCGGTACTTCAGTCACCGCGGGATTGGTAAAATGGCTTGGAGGGATCCTGATGAAATCCCGATCAATCCCGATGAATTTAAAAAATCGCTCGGGACGGATCCCGATGTCGGGATCCCGAATTTAATCCCGCAGGGATCCAGAAGAAACCCCGCGGGATCCCGATCCCGTCCGGTCTCTAATACAGAAGTACCGCATTGGGTCGGTCTGTGCTTAACCCAAGGCGAAATGTTTGGTAACCGAATAATTGTTTCCAAAGCCGAGAAAAAATTTCGGTAATTTTTAAATTGGGAGACAAATTGAATCGATGTTTATTAGAGCTCCGACCAAATTATATACTGCTTCTTTTTTTGTGATACATAACAATCCAACCAAATTATGCACAAATACAAAATGTAGAATTATGGAATTGTTAGATTAGTGTTTCAGAAATGTCAAAAGTATAGGGAAAAAAATGAGGCAAAAAAGGGCAGCACCGCCTCGGGGATCATCAGCGGGACTTCGCCAATTCTTAATGGTCGATTGATCACACTGATCAGTAGCCGGGGGCGGTGCGGGGCGGTGGGCAGTGGTCTGAAAGCCGGGAAATTTCACATTTAAAATTCAATTTGGCTTTTTGAATTGCAAAATTTAACACTCACAGCATTGGCCACTGGCTCCCTGTGCTCCGAGCTGTCCGGGCTCGCCAACGCCTCCCGGGTTGCCGGGTGCGCCGGGGTTTCCGCCGTCGCCAGGGTATCCTTGAGGGCCCGGGCCGCCAGGCTGGCCGGGTTGTCCATTCTCGCCGGGCTGCCCAGGCTGGCCAGGGGGACCTTGCGGGCCAGGCGGTCCGACGACGGGCGGGCCCTGGCTGAGTTTGCCGGGCAGACCGGGTTGCCCAGACTCTCCGGGATTTCCGGGCTGTCCGTCGGGTCCAGGAGGTCCCTAAAATAGCGGGGGATTTACAAAAGGCATGCACACATTATTCGGGAAAAGCTGACAGGTTGTCCGGTGCGGCCAGGCGATGCGGGCGGTGCCGACTGTCCAGCTTGGCCAGGCTGTCCCTCGGGACCAGGGGGTCCAGGCGGGCCGGGGAGTCCTGGCTGAGCAGCATCACATTGCGGCACGCATCCGCCACTGGGCGGGTACGGGCGAGGCGCTGCCTGGCCTGGAGACCAATTTACGGAATATTCCATGAAATTCCAAGTAAATCCTTTGTGGACCTGGTGCGCCGGTTTGTCCTGAGCCTCCGGGTTGGCCGTCCCCGCCGGGCTGTCCCTGTGGGCCAGGGGGGCCGGGCATGCCCGGCGGCGACACTCCGCAACCACAGCAGCCGCCTGCTTGACGCTTGTGACGGCTGTCGTGCGTCAGCTTGGAGTAGGCCTGGGTGCGAGTGAACTGAGATTTTTTGAAATTTTTTCTTGAAATTTCGCGGGTCTTTCCGCCCTTCGCCTTCGTTGATTTTACCTCGCGCCACATGTTGCCGGAGCGCATTTTGCAGAAGTCCACATCGTTTTGCATCTGGGCGCCAATCTGCTGGAAGTGCTGGTAGGCGAACGGCACGGACAGCACAGCGATCACCGTGGCCACTGTTGACAGGCAAACGCCGAAGAAGGCCAACGTGCGCAGCGACTCCGCCTCGCGCTGGGCAGCATTTTTGTCAAAATCGTCCATCTACATAGACAGAAGTTTAAACTGGAATTGAAATTTGAATTTAAAATAATTATTTTAATAATTCCATTTCGAATGTTTTGTCTTAGGCGCGCTCCCCGACCCTCGGGGAATGAAAAGACGGGGATGGGAAAAGAAATTCAAAAGACAAAAATTGTCGGGGATGGCTGGAGAAACTTCAAATGTCGGGGGAGCGACATCGCCATGTCGGGGAAAAATTAGCATAAAAAGTAGTAAAAAAGGAAAATTTTCAAAACAAAAATAGCTCAAAAATCAAAAAATTGGGATTGAAAAATGAAATTTAAATAATATTTTAAATTATTCCATTTGAATTTCAAAAGATTGCCTTACTCACTTTTGTTTCTTCTGCTGCTGCTGCTGTTGATTGAACTGCAACTGAATTGTTGTCCTTCTTCCACTTCTCCTCCCCCTTTTAAAGGTACGCGGCGATGACACAAAAAAAAAAAATTCGGCCGTTGGAAATTCGCCGGAGGGGCAAACAAATGGGCGAAAAATGAAAATAAAAATTTAAATTAATTCCCTTTTCATTTTTACATTTTTGACAAAGGGTGCAGCGGCGGTGGAACTCAAAAATTTTAAATGCGTACCCAAAAAAAAGTGAAAATAAAAAAACAAAAATGGCGCAAAGAGTCGGCCGATGGGCCTAAATTTAAAAAAGGGAAAATGAGCGCAACTCCGTTCCAACGGGGCCGTTTTTTGGGGGCGTTGCGCGGAGTAAGGAAAAATGGAAACCAAAATGAGTCTAATTAATATTAATAATGGCAATTAATATTTGCCCATAAATAAAACGAAAATCTAACGAAATGGAGCGAAAATGGCGGTAATTAATATTAATTGATTTATGGTAACAAAATTTGCCCAAAAATTTAATTGTTTTAAAATTAAAAAATAAGCACAAATTATTTTTAATTTGACTTGCTTTCAAGTTTTTGGTCAGTCTTAATGCATGCAAATTTATCAATGTCATTTTTTGGTTATTTAACGGCGTTTGAAATTCCCTCGGAAGCACTCGCTTAAAGACGATTTTTGATCATTTTTTGAGACGGCGAATTTTACCACGAAACATTGCTTTAAAAAAATCAGGACTTTTTTTCGAGTTACAGGGAGGGCCCAATACCGATACAACACTGGTGGTGGCACACTCAGATGCAGCAAAATGGAGTTGATGGTACATTTTCGCTGGCAGTTTGCCGCTGTCCAGCAGTCAGGAGGAAATCAACCCGTAGTCAGAAAATTTTTTTTTTTTTTTACTTTGGTCCAAAAAATGTTTCTCCAGTAATATTTGAAAGAATTTCAGCGCCGTAGAGCAAAAAAACAGGGATTTGTAGCCGGTTTTCGCCAACAAAAAAGTCTTCGGCTTTGCCATGCAACTGATGGCATTGTTCCGGTATAGGTCTAGGAATCCGCCATATTTATCTAGGGTTTTTTTTTTGGCGCAAATGGTCAACAGCGCGCAAGCGACCATTCGGTGGCTTTAAGTGAGTGTCTAAGTTTAGCCAAATTTCCGGTATCTTTTCTCGACTTTTCATGAAAATTTCCTCCCCAGCGAGGGTGCTGGTCCTCGGCATTTTTAAAATTTCTCCAGCCATTCTCAATAATTTTGTCGGGAAGACCCCCCAATTAAAACAGTAACATGATCTGTCTCGGAAATTTCTTGTCTGTCTAGGGTCAAGTCTCGGCTTCTATTTCTCGCATAATTTTTAATTCCACATGGTAATTAAGCAAATTTTTCATTTAATTTGCCTTTTTTGTTCGCCACCATCAATCAACCAATCAATTAATTAATCAATCATTTTTTTGTGATCGATCTGTTTTCCCAATTTTCCTCTTGCTTTATCCGTTCATTTTGGGCTCATTCATGCTTTCACTGTGCTTGCCGCCTTCAATCCGCGCAGTTCTTTCACATATTTCCGTAAGTTTGTGGCCATTTCAATGAAATCTCTCTCTAAAATGGGGGGGGGGGGCACAAAATTTGTCAATTTGTATATAATGTTATTGGGGAATTTTTGGATTTCGTAAAAAGATGCTTCAAAAATCTTTTTGTCTCTTTTTTAACTTACCATCGATGGCCGGATAAACGGATGGAGAGTACGCCTTCAACGACTCCTTGGCATTTTGCGGCAGAGCTTTGTATCTGTTTAAATTTTGTGTTAATTGGCAGAAATGACCGGGGCACAAATGGACAGCCGGACACAATATCCCAAGAACCCACTAAATGACGAGGAAAACAAATACCCGGGCCCAACTGTCAGCAGGACATAAATGTCCATGGTATATAAATTCCAGGGCGAAAATCATGACTAAATTGTGGGCCGATATGTCCAGGACACAAATGCCCGGGCACAAATGTCCTGCTTTTTCGTGCCCAAATTTCACTCACTTCTCATTGACTTCGCCGTATAATTTGTGCAACTGCGGCTCGTCCAGTTTCACATCTTCACATGGGTAGAATTTTGCAGTTCGCTGAACATTTAAAAAGAGTTAATTTCCCAGTGGCATTTGATTTTTTCATATCAGGCACAGCCCCCATTAAGCATCAAAACGAAAAGCAAAAAACCCTGGGATTTAAACATTTTTCCGAAATGTTTACCGTTTTTTTTTTGAAAGTGGCTCTCATTGCACTATTCATTGCTCATATCTGGGGATGGAATTTTTATGTTTTTACATATTTTTTCTGCGGCTAATTTGTAAGTTATGGCGAGAGAAGCCCAACAATAACATTTTCTCCTAACAATTTTCGCTTTTGAACGACATAAAAACATAAAAACCCATATTTTGGGGTTTGGCACATATTTTGGCATTTTTTTGGTTTTTAGCACATATTTCAACATTTTTTAGCACATATTTTATTACATATTTTAGGATTTTTAGCATAAAAATCCCATCATGTCATATCAATTAATTACAATTAAATAATAATCGCCTCTTAATCTGTTTAAATCCACTCACCCACTCATTAAACGTCTTCGCTTTGGCCACCAAATTTTTTTTTAATTTATTGCATTTTAATTTATTTTAAATTTTGATTGACCTTTGCGCAATGCGACGGTCCCATTGCATTGATGGCTTTTTGCAGAATTTCTAAATTGTTTCGAAAATGGAATATGAAAAATTTTGAATAATTGTTTAAATACAATTAAAATAATTTTAAATGAATAATTGTTTAAATAAACTTAAATTAAAGCAATCTTCTTATTTTATTTTTGTTAATATTTAAAATGCCAAAATCGTGAATTTATTTATAAAATTTGACAAAAACGGAGCCAAAAAGACCAAAGACAGAATCAGCTTGTTGTTGTTCATTTTAGCTAGAAAATAAAATTAGAATTGCTTTTATGAAATAATAATTCATAATAATATTTTTTGAATGATATTCGACACCCAATTTTCAACAAAACTCTCGACAATAACTCTGTTAAATAAGTGCTTTTGAATGATAAATGAATATAAAGTTCTTCACTTTTACTGATCAGTTAAATGAATGCCACTAAAATGGGGCGATCCTTTTTCTCCAACAAAATGAACAAAAAATTGTCCTGGGCTGGTGATTGGAAAAAAAAATTGGTGACACATTGCCAAATCAAAAAATCTTACAATTATTTTTTATTTATAAATTTTAATTTGTCCAAAGAATTGGGAAATATAAAAAAACAATGAACGATTCTGATGGTTTTAGATTTTCTTAAGCCACACAGCGATTTTCACCAGCCGAACAAAAAATAAAAAAGCAAATGGAAAATGCAAAAGAATTTTTTATATTTTAAATGTTTTTATTTGTCAAAAAATAGTAAAAATATAATTAATTATGTAAATTTGTTTTCCGTTGCTTTCCTGTTTTGAAGGCATAATAGAAACACTTAGGCATCGTTTGGCAAAACAAAATTTATATTTTTAAGAATTCGGTTTTTCGAAAATGAAGATAATTTTAAAATGCTAAAAAGTTCCATCCACATTATGGCCCATCTGTTTGCTTACCTTCTATACAAATGTAAACGGACAAATTTGCCTTTGACGAGTCCTCAGCATTCTGTGGAAACTCATTGTAACTGAAAGGACAATTACTTACAAATTAGAAAAATGATAAGTTTACTCAATTGAAAAATTGGAAATTGACTTTCAATTTTTAAATCTAATTTTTAAATTTTTTATATTTGTTATAATTAAATTGAATTTATTATCAAAATTAAGAAAGTTTTTGTTCAAAAATTTATTTCTTTTTTCTCCCATCTTTTGACCATGCTCAACTCGGCCTCAAAAATTTGGAGACCAATGCCAATTCGCAAGGACGAAGGACCAAACCCGAAAATGTCTGTACAGCTTGATGAAAATAACAATTTTGTGGCTTTTCCGTTATCGGACCGTCAGCTGCCCAACAAAACATTTAAATTTTGCCGATGGCGATCATTTGGACAATTTGCGCCATCGTCACCGACAATTCTCACTGATCTTGATCAATTGAATTCATCGATTCTGGTGCTCTGTTCCCCGATCGAATTGCTGATGATGGGCCAAATGCAACTGCTAGTCAAGCATTGTCCAAATGGTTGCACACTCCGACAAAAAATGGTCAACCGAAGCGATTGCATCGCAATAATTATTTGGGTCCATTGGATCTCGAATGGGCCAACAATTGAAAAGATGTGGCCACATCTTTGAAATTGTTGACCCATCGCCATTTTTTAGCATTTGATTTTTTGAAAAATAAACTTTATTAGTTTTAGGCCATTGTCGCCACCAGCGGAAGAAGAAGAAGAAGCGGATCAAGCGCCGGACCCCTTTCTCCCTAAGTCTTTAGAAAAAGCGCGGTGCGAAAAAAAAAGAGATGGCAAAGCGTTTAAACTTAAAATAGAGAAAAGGGGGCGCTTTTCACCTTTTATAAACGGTATATCAGGAAAAATTTGGTGTCATTAGAAGCTCTTGATTATTTAATTTAAAAATCATTGGATGAAATCGAATCGAAACAACCTCAGGATTTATGAATCAATTCATTTCAATATCCGAAGCAAATTTAAATATCTTTGCTCAAAAAGAACTAAATTTTTAATTCTTGATGTCATTCAATAGCCATAAGTATTCTCTATTTGCCTGCAAAATTTCCGAAAATTTAATCAAGTTTTAACTAAGTTATGGTCAAAAGTAGACAAGGAACCAGGTTTCAGAATTTTTTCTAAGAATGGGCATTTTTTCGCGCCCTCCCTGGAGAAGGCGCTGTCCAAAAATTGGGTTTAACCCATAAGCGTCCCCCTGCACGGAAACCTTTAGTAAAAGGCGAAAGATTTCATCGTCCGAATACAGAGGGACCAGGGATAAAAACGAGCATAAAATGGTAGGGTATTTGGAAAAGAGTAAAACAATTTATGATGGGTTAAAAATTGAGGAGGGGCACAGAGTAAAATTCTTGTTCTATTTCTCTTTTTGTATGTCTTCTTTAATTCTCTCTCTTTGTGTATTCTCTTTCTACGGAGGAAAAAACGCGGCGAAAGGCTTTCTTTCCTTTATTTTCAATGTGCACGGGAAAATAAAATAATGTGCAATTATAAAGAAAATAGACAAGAGAGAAATAACACATGGAAAGACAGAGCAGTGGGAAGGGAGAGAGTGTGCATTTCTCTGTCGTTCTCTCCCTTTTTAACCCCATCTTAAAATTTTATTTCATTTGCCTGTTCCCTCTCCTTTTCCTTCGTTGAAAATAGTGTGCATTTATGGGCAAAGAAAGGAGGAGAAGCGTGAAGAGAGAGTGCACTGTTTGCTCCCTCTTCCCTTCCTCCATTTTCAAAGAAAGAAAGACCGTTATAGAGAGCTAGAGAGTAAATGAGAGAGAGAGAGGAAGAAATAGGGGAGAGAAAGAGAGATGAGAAAGAAGGAGAGAGAGAGAGAGAGAGAGAGACAGACAGAGAGGAGGGGGGGATAAGAGAGAGGCGAACCATTTGTCCAATAGTACAAGCAGAAGGAATGAAAAGGAAGAAAATAGCGTACATTTAATGGGCAGAGAAAAGGGAGAAGTAGAGAGAAAGTGCATATTTTGCTCCCTCTTTCCTCTCTCTATTTTCAACCCATCATCAATTTCTCCTTTTCTTTTCCACTTATCCCCAACCAAGCATATCTTTCTTTGAAACTGTACTTCTCAGGATCATTTCTGTAGTACGGTTTCCCGGTGGGAGTTCCACCTTGCTCGCCAAAGCACCCGCGATGACGAAACGCGGCGTCGTCCCCTGAGCGTGAAGCTCGCCGGGGGCGTCGCTGGAAAGCATTTTTGGTGATCGCCCGGCGTTGAGGACCGTCGGCTGGCCCCCCTTGGGGGGTCGGCCGCGGGGGCGACGCTCTCTGAGCGGGTTTAAATGGCGGAAAGAAAAACGGAATTGTAAAGTGATTGGCCGTTTTACATCTACCTAGATCACTCTGATTGATAAAGGGGCGACGGAAGGACTTATGCGCTCATTCAAACAAATTTTTGTATTCGCACTTTTTGAAATTGAACGGGTTTCATTCAATTTGCAAAAAACATTTCCGGTTTATTCCTTCTGCACGTGCATACATAAGGAATAGAGGCGACATAGAGGGCACTTAATAATGATTTACGACATTTGCACGGAACTAACTCTGCACCCACTTAGCTGATTCCGTCGATTCCATGGGAATTCAAAAAAAAAAACTTTGCAAAATATTCTCGAAGAATTCAATACCAATTTCCACTATAAAAGAGATTATTTATCTATGTTTTTTTATGACTTAGATTGATGATAGTTTTAAAGTACCTGGCACTTGAAAATGTATTTTAAATGGTTTTTTGGCTTTGACTTTTGGATTTAATTTTCGTTAAGCTTGCATATGAAATTAAGCCCCGAAAGGCGTCCAAAAATTGCACATGGCACCGCTTTCGCAGGCCAAGGCGGGTAATTGGTAAAAGTTTTCAATCAGCAATAACAGCAGCTCGATGCGTTTTTTTTTTTTGATAGGAATTATATGTAAGAAAATCACAAAATATACACACAATATATGTAAAATAAAATAAAAAATCACGAAATTGCATTTTCAAAAAAAACAAATGACTTTTTCATAAGGAATTTCGAATTCTCAAAATATGTAGGGGAAACGAAAATTATTTTGCCTTTCCTTAGGGATTCATGTCAATTTATGTCATATAATTTTCATGGTAAAGCAAAAATAAAATCAAATTAAAGATCGCAGAATTTATAAATAAATGCAGAAAAGAGCAAATAATATTTTACAGGCTTTTTACATCATTAATTGGCCCAAAAAAAGCAAATCCGACAAATCAAAACATATAATTAATCATCAATGAAAGCGATGGAAAAATGTTTATTCCAAATATTTTGCATTTGCGTCGTCGTCCACCAAAACCAAATAAGGAAATGCCAAAATTGGGGCCCATCCTTTGACAGCCCCCGGGGGGAGGGAAAATAGCGAACGGAAGCGCCGAAATTGTGCTGTTTTCCATCGCGGCGCCGTTTGATGTCCAACAGAGAGAACATAAGGAAAACGTTGTAACTTAAGGGAGCAAAATTTGATGAAAATAATCAATTAGTAATTATTTGATGAAAAATGGTCAATTAGTAATTTTTATGAAAAAAACGAATAAAAATGGCAAATTTATAGAAATATAAAAAATATCCCAAATATGTACAAAATATGCAAATATAAGTTTATATTATGCTATTCTAGACATTAAATTCGTAGAAAAGCATAAAATAGGACAAAAATGCAATTTATTTTTGGTATCTTTTTTTGAAAAACCAGTTTTTAGGGAGTATCTCTTTAAAAAACTTTTGTAGTTTTAAAAAAAAAATTCCAATAAATTCGAAAAAAAGCGCAAAACAAAGGTTAAGTATGAAAAGATGAAACAAAAAATCTAAATATGTAAAAACGCTTTTTTAAGCCCCGAAGGGCGTCCAAAAATTGCACATGGCACCGCTTTCGCAGGCCAAGGCGGGTAATTGGTAAAAGTTTTCAATCAGCAATAACAGCAGCTCGGCTAGGCCTCTCCCTCCTTTTGAACTCTTTTTCCCTGTGTTATTTCTCTTCATCTATTTTCTTTGCCCTTCTCTTCCCTCGCGCCTCATTCTCTTCCTCCATTCTTTAGAAAAGAGAGAAAAAGAAAAAAAATAAACTCAAGAGACAGATGAGGGAAAAGAAGACATAGAAAAGGAGAAATAAAAGAGAAAACAAATGAATGTTTCTCTCTTCCCTTCCTCAGTTTAAACCCATCATAATTTTTTTTTATTTTCACAAATGTCTGCCCAAATCGGCTGCTTTGCTGGCCCTCAAGGGGGTCTTTGTGCTCAAGGGTAAAACCTTAATTTTTGGACTGCACCTTCTCTTGGGAAGGCGCAAAAAATATTATGATTTAAAATTATAGTTTGGACTAGAAAGAAATACCTTTTTGAAAACTTTTCACGTCTTTGAAAGAATGGCAATTCGTTAAAACAAATGCAATCACAGGGTTCCCAGATCAAAATTTTCAAAAGCCTCATTTTGTGTCAAAAAGCCTCATTTTGTGTCAAAAAGCCTCATTTTTATAAAGTTTATTCAAAACACGCTTAAAATGGAAAATATCCATCATAGGTCCCAGACTCAAAATTGCATAAAAACACTTTTATAGGTTTTCTTAGGTGCTGAAAACGCCTAAACCGTCAAAAAAACTGCGCGGCAAAGCGTTTAAACCGGTTTTTGAACCGGTTTAAAACTCGAAAATTTGAGTGAAAAATCAGCCAAAAATCAATTTTAAATAAAATTTTTTGAATATTTAGTATCATTCGAAAGCTCTTAACGAGCTAAGTCTATAAATCAGGGAATTAAGTCGAACCGACGCATGTTATAAGTCCTCAAAATCGTTAAAACTATTTTTGAACCAGTAGTCAGAAAATGGTAAAAGAACGTCAAATATAAAAGATCGGTGCTAGGTCGAACTGAAAATAGTCTCAGTGTGGGCGAACCGAAAATGTCTCAGTAAGGGCGAACCGAAAAATAATCTCAGTGTGGGCGAACCGAAAATAGTCTCAATGTCAATAAAAATATTTAAATTTAATTATTTTAAAGCAATGTTTTTTTAAATATGATAATAATGTTAAAAATTTTAAAATAAAACAATAATGTAAGTCAGAGCTTTAACTTTTCTTCAATGTTTTTTCTTCATATAACTTTCATACCATTAAAAATGCAAATAATTTTTGAATTGTAACATTAGGGAAAAAAAGTATAGTGATGAAGTCAAAATTTATAGGAAAAATGCATTAAACGAATGAAGAAGTTAAATTTACTAAAATTTTGGATGAAATTTCAGAAGAAAATTAAAAGAGATTATTTATCTATGTTTTTTTATGACTTAGATTGATGATAGTTTTAAAGTACCTGGCACTTGAAAATGTATTTTAAATGGTTTTTTGGCTTTGACTTTTGGATTTAATTTTCGTTAAGCTTGCATATGAAATTAAGCCCCGAAAGGCGTCCAAAAATTGCACATGGCACCGCTTTCGCAGGCCAAGGCGGGTAATTGGTAAAAGTTTTCAATCAGCAATAACAGCAGCTCGATGCGTTTTTTTTTTTTTGATAGGAATTATATGTAAGAAAATCACAAAATATACACACAATATATGTAAAATAAAATAAAAAATCACGAAATTGCATTTTCAAAAAAAAACAAATGACTTTTTCATAAGGAATTTCGAATTCTCAAAATATGTAGGGGAAACGAAAATTATTTTGCCTTTCCTTAGGGATTCATGTCAATTTATGTCATATAATTTTCATGGTAAAGCAAAAATAAAATCAAATTAAAGATCGCAGAATTTATAAATAAATGCAGAAAAGAGCAAATAATATTTTACAGGCTTTTTACATCATTAATTGGCCCAAAAAAAGCAAATCCGACAAATCAAAACATATAATTAATCATCAATGAAAGCGATGGAAAAATGTTTATTCCAAATATTTTGCATTTGCGTCGTCGTCCACCAAAACCAAATAAGGAAATGCCAAAATTGGGGGCCCATCCTTTGACAGCCCCCGGGGGGAGGGAAAATAGCGAACGGAAGCGCCGAAATTGTGCTGTTTTCCATCGCGGCGCCGTTTGATGTCCAACAGAGAGAACATAAGGAAAACGTTGTAACTTAAGGGAGCAAAATTTGATGAAAATAATCAATTAGTAATTATTTGATGAAAAATGGTCAATTAGTAATTTTTATGAAAAAAACGAATAAAAATGGCAAATTTATAGAAATATAAAAAATATCCCAAATATGTACAAAATATGCAAATATAAGTTTATATTATGCTATTCTAGACATTAAATTCGTAGAAAAGCATAAAATAGGACAAAAATGCAATTTATTTTTGGTATCTTTTTTTGAAAAACCAGTTTTTAGGGAGTATCTCTTTAAAAAACTTTTGTAGTTTTAAAAAAAAATTCCAATAAATTCGAAAAAAAGCGCAAAACAAAGGTTAAGTATGAAAAGATGAAACAAAAAATCTAAATATGTAAAAACGCTTTTTTAAGCCCCGAAGGGCGTCCAAAAATTGCACATGGCACCGCTTTCGCAGGCCAAGGCGGGTAATTGGTAAAAGTTTTCAATCAGCAATAACAGCAGCTCGGCTAGGCCTCATTGCTCGCTGTATTGCCCGAGCGCAAGGCTAAAGAAACTGGGGAACTGCAGAGGGAACAGGCAATGAATTCAAATATTTTGATGGGTTGTAAAAATGGAGAGAAGGGCAGAGAAAAACGCATCATTCTCTCCCTCCTTTTGAACTCTCTTTCCCTGTGTTATTTCTCTTCATCTATTTTCTTTGCCCTTCTCTTCCCTCGCGCCTCATTCTCTTCCTCCATTCTTTAGAAAAGAGAGAAAAAGAAAAAAAATAAACTCAAGAGACAGATGAGGGAAAAGAAGACATAGAAAAGGAGAAATAAAAGAGAAAACAAATGAATGTTTCTCTCTTCCCTTCCTCAGTTTAAACCCATCATAATTTTGTTTTTATTTTCACAAATGTTTACCCATTTCGGCTGCTTACTGGACCCTCAAGGGTGTGGGGTCTTTGTGCTCAAGGGTAAAACCTTAAATTTTTGGACTGCACCTTCTATTGGGAAGGCGCAAAAAATTTAGGACTTAAAATTATAGTTTTGATAGAAAGAAATACCTTTTTGAAAACTTTTCACGTCTTTGAAAGAATGGCAATTCGTTAAAACAAATGCAGTCCTCTCATATGTTTATGATCACCTCTTATGTCCGAGGTAATTTCTCCAATAAAATGCAATTTCAAGAAAGTTGTCTTTGTTTACATTTTTTTGGCAATTTTTGGCTCTATTGCTCTTTATGAGTCTAATCAATTAATCATACTTGGTTTTTATACAATAAGTTTGTTCATGTTCGAACCAAACCTATGCTTTTTGGTATCATTCGAAAGCACAAAGTCTGTAGAAGCGCTAATATATATATAAAATCTCAGCGTTTGGGCAATTGCCAAAAAAGATATTTGATCATTAAGTAATTGTTGATTATTTTCGTTTATAACTTTCCTTATATGTTAGCATCTCTTGTTTTCTCGTATTATGTATTTATTACCTTATTCAGACTTTGTGATTTCGAATGATACACTGGTGGAAAAAAGTCTTTTACCAAACCCCCGAAATTTGTTCAATGGCGATTTTTGCCATTTAACATTTACAAAGGGTTGGCTCATGCATAAAATTAGTTTGGTCAACTTGACTGGCTGAATCCAGAGGCGATAATTTAAGCGTGGTACGACATTTGAAATTACTGTAACATCACACTTTATACCCTCTGATCAGTGATCACTTTAGCTTTCTCGTCTCGGCATACAGAATTGGCATAAAATTGGCGGTGGTTGGATAATGAATATCCGAATGGGTTTGAAAAAGTGGTGCTTATAATTCCTTTTTAATTGACTGCGCCAAAATAGTCAGTTACCAATCAAATTGAACCGAACGCAAAATGATCAGTCATTTCTCAATTGATCACTTATTCTTCCGCTGATCACTTGTTCCTGGAGTCGAGGACATTTTCGTCGCTTTAATCTGGTGGAGCCTAAATTAAGCAAAATTTTAAATGGATGAATACTTTTTGTAAATGTAGAGCACAGAATTTTTGATCAGCAGCAGGGTTTCCAAGGTGGACCAGAACAGGAGGGGCAAGATAAGGACTGAAATCCTATTTTAACAGGAACCCCCGGCCTTGCCAAGATTCTGGGAAAGTACTACTGTACAGAGGATACAGTCCGGTACAAAAGTAAGGCATTCTTTATGCTCGCCCAATAAAGAAAGCAATGCCAAATTGAGGCCGAGTTGAGCATCCACCCACACGTCGTTACGTTACAAATCCAACTGAAATATGAAAAATGGGAAAAAATAAAAATTGTAATTTTGATTAATTCCTTACCGTCTGTCATTTTTTGCGGTAATTAGCAGACTTTGCCGTTTTACAATTGATTGATGTCACAAAATGGTGAATAAATACCTTTTCTAAACAATAAGCAAATTTTCCAAATTTATAGTCACAGAAACTGAACTGAAAAATTTGGGGTAGCAAAAATGTAAAAAAAAAAGTGCTAGGAACCGAAGTGGACTCTGATCGGTTTTTCCGGATTTGGTAATACTCACCGATGCCGTCCTACCTTCGGCAGTATTACCCAATACATTCTGTGTGTTTACCAACAAAAATGTCGGACAATCCGAAAGAAGCAAATAAAGAAATGGAAAAAGCGATGTGATAATTTGAATTTGATTTTTTATAGTAATCATTTTGCTTTTTCCGTTTTCAGCTTCATCTCTGCCGACTGTTGGCTCAAAGTGTTCGATTTGTTGCCGCCCTCTCAGCTTGGACTCGGAATTGCGATGATCAGCCGCCGATTTGACTATTTCGTTGTCGAACATTTCAAAACGCGCAAATGGACATTGAACAACATGGAAATTCGAAGCTAAAAATTGAATTTGTAAATGATTTGTGCCCATCAATCACACTTTGTTCTGTTTTTCAGCTTCATCGACCAAAATGTGCTCACTTTTCTTCGTCGTTTTGACCGTTTTTTCTCCGTTTGTACAACGAAATTGTTCATTCTCACTGAGAATGTTCGCATTTCGGAATTCGTTGTGCTCAACATTTGGCCGATGTTCAAGGACACCACCATTCTGCTACAGTTGAATTCCATCGCTTTTCCTAAAATGCGTCAATTTGCCCCATCAATGCTTAACGATTGTCCATCTCTTCGCTTCGTTGGTTTCGATGACAGCATTTTGCCCGAATTTCCACCCGATGACAGTGCCAATGCGTCGGATGGCCAAGCGGTGGCCAAATGGCTGTTCTCGCCTCGTCCCGACAATATGTCAAAGGTGCTGTGCATTGAGAAATTAGCTGAGGAACAATGGTCGACAACCGTGGAACAAATCAAAGCGGTGATTAATTGATTTGTCCAATTTAATTCATTTTTTAAATATTTGTCCTTTTTAGTTATTTTCCATCGCTTCTTCTCCTGTCAATTTCGTCATTTGCGTTGACTTTCCGTCTTTCTCTTCATTATCTTCCGTTGTGCCATTTGAACTGATGGAACTGTCCAAAGATGAAGAAGCAGAAGATGGAATTGGTTGTGTGCTCATGCGTTGTCCAATTGGAGCAGACGATGAGGAAAAATGGATAAATGAGACGGAAGAAGCGATTAATGGACAAATAAACAAAATTGGGATTTCGATAGAAGACTACGGATTTGACAAAAGGTGAACAATTTTAAAAAGCCTCAATGCTAATTTCTCTTTGCTTCTGAAGTCTTCTCGACGACGCTTCTCCCGGGCCGAGTGGTGATCAGAAACAGCAAAATGAATTTGTTGATTGATGCGATTATTTGTTCTTTATTATGTCGGACTTTGCTATTTGTGTGTTGTTATTAAGGTTAAAATTGTATGGATTACATATTTTTTTCTGCGCATATGCTATTAAGAAAAAAATAGAATTTCTATGTTAAAGTTTTTCATTTTTTGAAGATTTTTAGTCCATTTAAATCCATATTTTGGGGGTTTTCGAGAATAAATCCGTAGTTAGCCATTTTTGCGTTTTTAGTCCATATCTCTGCCATTTAAAAAAAATTTTTCACAAAAGAAATGCAAAAAAAAGAAGCGAAAAATACACTCCTAAGGATGGACTTCTGGGAATTTTTAAAAATACCCCCTAAAAAAAGAATTGTTTCGAAATTTTGGCAAATATTTATAGGGAGAATGAATGAATGGAATGTTGAGAGGGGGAAAAAGGGCATTTTTATACTAAAACAAATATTAGCGCAGCATCCCAAATTCGACATGGGAAAAGTCGGAGTTTGTCGGATGGAAAAACCTTTTTAAGGCCATTATTTACTCTCAAAAAAACATTTTTTTATGTGTCAAATTTTTGCATATTTTTTTTCTCACATTTAACAAATAAAAAAAAAAGCGAAGTTCAGTTTTTTTCAACTATTTTCAACAATAATTTTTCTTCTGTTATTTCTTCAAATTTTCTCACCGTTTTTCTCTTTTTTTCAAATTTAACAGAATTCCATTTTTTCGTCCTCTTTTTTTGCCATGTCTTCCAACAAAAATAATTCTCTGTTGCTCTTTCTTCTCCTCATCGTCGCTTTGCTTTTCAACAATGGCTTCTGTCATCAGCAACAAAACGACAACAATAACACCAACAACAGCAGCAGGTGCTGTGATTTTGATGAACAGCAATTTTTTGAATCCAAAAATTTAAAAAAAAACGAAAATTAAACACGTAAATTCCACGGCATGGATATGGTTGCGACGCGACCGCAATTCGTTTATCGCGGCTGCTTTTACGCGCGTCGCATCATTTTTTGGTCCGGCACGTGTCCAGAGATACCTATGCATCATTTTGGAATCGGAATTCCAACATTTTATGGGGTAGCATATTTGCAATGCCCTACATTTTCCCATTTTTATGAATATTTCCGAACATTTGTCGGTGTTTGAATAGGACCCCCTAATTTTCAAATTTGCTCATGATAAATACTTAATTTTCCCCTCATTTTTCAGTGAGAGTGAGCCAATTAGTAGTGAATTCGACAACAAGTCTTCTTTGTGCGTTTTGCGCTGTTTTTTTTATTTTTGGTTTTATTCATCGCACATCCTAAAACGGATAAATGACCTCTTTCTCAATTAAATACATTTCTCATGGCATCATTCGATGACCGCGCAAATTGATTTTCAAAAAAAAATAATTTGAATTTTAAGTTATGAATTGGAAATTGCAAAAAAATTTTCGGCAATAGTGCCGATGGTAGCCCCATCGGGTCCGGGGTTAGCAATTGGGTCAAAATGGATATCAGCATCGGATTCTCCTACCCTGAAAACCCCTAAAATGACTTTATCTCGAGAAAAAAATTGAATTTTTTTTTTTTGAAAAAGGGGGGGGGCGACTACCATCGGCACTATTACCAAATTTTCTGTTTTTTGGCACAATAACTCCAACCACCAAATACACTCATAGACAGCAATTTTCTCCATTCATTATTTTCAGGGCAACTTTTCTGGGCGTCAATGTTCTGATCATTTTGATTTGCTATGGTGTCATCTGCTGTGTTCCGATTTTCATCATTTGCTCCTGTGTGATGTCAAATAATGCGCGGGAGAGGCGATTCCTTCGTCAAATGTCTTCCCACAGGCGTGGTGGAGGTGGAAGGTCTATTGGACGTGTGCCATGAGCATTTTGGCATTTGGGGACAGCCGGCGGCACATTTGTCTTGGACACGGATTGGATTTTGAAATGCGAAGTGAAAACTGATGGACAATAAGTGAAAAAAAGGATTGATAATCATCAGTTGTCGTGCTGATAATTGTATTTGTCCCACTAATGTTGTGATAATGTTCATATGTATAATATATGTATGTGGATTTGTTGTTCTTGCATCTTTCTCTGGCATTTAAATTTTGTTTAAGTGTAAAATGGTCTCTTATATCATGGGAATAATGCTAACAGACTCTTTGAACTTAATAGCAATAAATTTAAAACTAAGATTTTTTTAAACCAATTTTTGGTGGTTTTTTAGCGGACTAAACCCAATTCGTACCAGTTTTCCCAATTCGTACTGTGCAAAAACAGAAATTTATCTCAAATCGCAGTACGAGAGGAAAAATAGTACGCATCGGGGTACCAGTACGAGGGAATTTTCGTTTTTAGCTTTTTAGCATCGCTTAAAACCAGAGCTCTTTTGCACTTTAGGAGTCCAATCAATGGCCAGTGTAATAAACAAAATGCCAATGCTTTTTCCAAATATAAAACAAAGTATTGTCTTAACTGTGAGCAAAGGCTCAACGACTGTCACAAATTTTCTTGGTCAAAATTGGCGAATAGATAGAAAAATTTTGAAAAATTTAGGCACTTGCCAAGAATCTGAGCGCCAAAAATTTTTTTTAGTAAAAAAAAATCAAATTTTTTCAAAAATCGCTAAAATATTTGCCAAAAACTAAAAAAAAGAAGCCCAAAATATGTTTTATGAGCAAAAACTCTAGCATATTCGCAAATAAAAGTGTTAAAACTTAAAAGTGCCAGCCCTGGTGTAAATTAAGGAAAAAAGGCAATTAAAAAAAAGAAAAATGAAAATTCATACGCAAAAAACAATAAATTTGAATTATGTTGAAAAAAGATTTTTCGACTTTTGTTTGAATTCGGGTCCGAGGTTAGAAATTGGACGAATGGATGTTGGATTTGTGAACGACCCATAAACAATAAATGTAAAATTAATATAAATTTTTTGATTTTCATTTTTTTTTATAAATCTACAAAATTTTATCTTTTTTAGATAAATAACTTTTAAAAATACATAAAATATTCATATTTTTTCACCTTTGGTACGCATTGGCATCTGCTGTTACCACAGCCCCTTACTTTCCCCAACAATTATTGTAAAATTGAAATAAAAATTTTGAAAATTTATTTACATATCTTTGATTGGTTTTATTTATATTTAATTATATTTTTTTTATTAGACAATCAATAAATGCATGATTTAATTTTTAAATATAATCAATGTGTTGTTGCTTTTTTGCCATTAAAATTTAACTGAGAAAAAAAAATAATATTTTTTGTAATATTTTTTCATTCACAGAAGAAATATGTTTCAGTTATAATATCTATCATTTATGTGATTTAAGGAAATGAATTATTATTATTGTTTTATTTTGTTTCTTCGTTTATTTTTTACTCAAATTACGACGGGAATAATTGAAAAGAGATTTATTTTTCAAATACAACATGGAATAACAAATGGAGTAGCCCTTCAAACAAATGAATTTTATGAAGTATTTTAAATATTTGAAAAAAATAAAATTTATTTAAAATTTAGCTAAAATTGTTTGCGGATCACATTTATCCAACTGTTGGGCAGCAAAATCCGTTGGCCGTAATGCGAGCCCAAGGATTAATTGGATTGGCATTTTTAAAAATCATTTTAAATACCCAAATTTTCAAATTCACAATTTGCGCACAAAAATTTCGTATTTTCCGGTCTAATGATGGTCAAGCCGCGTACATGAACATTATGCCAACGGAGCAAGTGAATTTTTTAAATTTAAATGGCATTTTAAAATTTAATATTTTATAACCGTGAAATTTTTGGGAGTAAATTCGCCGAATCGCAGGGACCCCTTTGGTGATTGTCCAAAGCTATTAGTTTCGTGGGGACCCCTCCAAAATTCCATGCCTATTGAAGGGGTGTGATCCTTTGAAGTTGCCGCCCGGGATATTTTACCGCACCTATTAGAGGGGTGAAAAATCTTTTGATGTTGCCGCTCAAAGCAAAACAGCGCGGTTTACAAAACGCTCAGCTTTTTAAATTTATCACTTTGAGTCAAAATGGCGCGGCTTGATTAAATCCTATGAATGGGATTTCTGTCCAAACTATCCAATATTGAGTTATACTTTTGTCCCCCTCCCTTCCGCCGGGCGTTCCGTCGGCCGCCGCGCGGCGGTAATTAATCATCATTTGTCAGCCTAATGATGCAAAATTAAAATCGATTTAAAATGCATTTCCAGATAAATGTGCAAAATTTTACCTTTGTTGTGACAGAATTTGATTTTACTTTCGTACGTTTTGTTTATGGTAGTCGTACAGTAACGAATGTATTGCCAGGCTTTACAGTAAGTTTTACCGAATTAATTCGAAATAAAAATGAGTATAAAAAACAATTAAGGTTTTTCCATCCTTTAAAATATTTAAATTTATATTTGATGTTAAAATTGTGGACAACCAAATTGATGAAGGAACAAAATATTTTCTCATTTTGTGTTGCGCTGACCGTGAAACGAACAATTATTATTTCGAAACAAATTTGGGCCAAAATGAGGGACAGATTGAATTTTTGGACAACATTTGTATATCCAATAATTACAGAATTGGTTTGGTGGTCACCCAAAGGACCGCAGATTCAACCACTTTTTAATTAAGGTAAAATTTTGGAAAATTTCGTTCGAAATTTTTTATTAAAATATATTTAAATTTTAATTGAATATTAATTATTTTAGGCTGAAATTTATACCTATAGAAAATGTCCTAAACCAAAAGCGAATGGGCAAAATGAAATAAATTATGATTTGTTAATTATCAACAATGGGCCAACAAATTTAAAATGGCATTGTCTTAAAAAAGGAGACTTAAAGCCAAAAAGTGATAAATTTTTAATCGCTTTTTAATAAATTTATTTATTTTAATTTATTAAGAAAGCGAAATTAATATTGATTCTGATGAAGCAGAAACAAGCGCAAAACAAGAACATTTAAGTGAGGTAAAAACAACACAAGATTTATTGGCAAATTTTGTTGGTGATCAAAGTGATCAAAATCAGCAACAGAATGTGGTAAAATAATAAAGTTAAAATATATTTTAAATAAAACATTATTATTATATAATCTTTATTTTAGGGAATCGATCCCTCAATTGAAACTTTGAATTTGTTAGACAATTTTGTGGGTTCTGCTGGTCAACAGAATGTTGAAGAGGTTAATTTTTGACATTTCGAATTAAATAAATTTTACATCATTTTTTATTGGAGGTTACTGGTGATCAGAAAGTGGAGAAAACAAAAGAATGATCAGAAAAACAAACGATTGATAAGCAGTTTTACAATGCAAAGATTTTAAATCATAATAGTAATAAGCATTACTTATAAAAAATGTATTAAATAAAAATAATGCATTAAAATTTGAGTTTTTCCTCCGACCCTCGTTGAAATAAAAGTCGTGGAAGAAATTCCCCACCAAATTTGTCTGGGATGGCAGGGGAAATTTGAAAAATGTCCGAAGCAACAAACTCATCGGGGAGAAAAGTCGCTTTTTAAAATCCACCATTTAGCTAGTTTTTCGACAAAATATGGTATAAGTTCGCTGAAAAGCAATAAAATTTTACATTTTTGGTACCATTCAATAGCCAAGCTTTTTTTTCTATTAGCCTGCAAAATTTAAAATAAAATTATAAATTTAACATAAGTTATGACAGAAAACCAGTTGGGCTATTCAATGATACCAAAAATAAATCGGGACTTTTATTGCATATTTTGGGTTTTTCTGCATATTTCATGCATATTTTGCCATTTTTTATACATATTTTCAGATATTTTGCCATTTTTTTCGTCAAATATTTTCCGATTTGAATATCCCTTAAGAAAAAATTTTGATTATGCCTAAATTAAATCCAAATCTGAATGGATGCGCGAGTGGGTCAACAGTGAGCTTCTTGCCGAAAATCTGAGAAATTTTTGAGTTGAAATTGCAAAAACAACCGATAAAATTTATGAGGAATAAAATTTTTTAATTAATTTGCACCCCTAATTTTCAAATTTTTTGTGCATATTTCACGACTTTATTGCATATATCTATGCGCTTATTTTGGCCATTTTATTTTCAGTGGAAGTATTCAAAATGACAAAGCGTTTATTGTCTTTTTTCATTGGAATTGTGCACCAGTCTGAGCCATGGGAATCAACCGGTGCCGGGTCGTTACTCAAAAACCATCAAAATAAAACAGTAAATTATTCATAACTTCGCCCAAAATGAATCTAATTTTATAATCTTGATATTATTCGATAGCTCTAAATGTTTTTTTATTATCATGCAAAATTTAAAAAAATGCATTAATTTTCAAAAAAGTTATGACCATGAGCAACTCAAAAAAGCAAGTTTTCTTCAACATTTTTGGTCATAATTTTCTTTAAACTCTATCATTGAGTGGTACTTCCGGGTTTTGTCACTCCCCTGAAATTTTTTTTATACGTTTAACGTGAGTTACGTGAAAAATACAAGTTGTAAAACCGATGAAAATTAAACAGACTTCATAAAACCATAAAATTTTCCAAATTTCATCGAATTTATCAGCATTGTTTCATTTAATACAGCTGTCAAACATCAATCACAGAATAAATGCATTTTTAATTGGAAATCACAGATTAACGACAATTTTATTTTATTTTTTGTCTAATTTAAGCGCCAAAATAAAAGTTAGATTAGTGATCAGCGACAAAAAATAGCTTGAAAAAATTAAAAAAAATTTTCCAGGAGGATGACAAAACCAACGTAGTATCAAAAAATCTAATGCGTTTTATTTTCCCCTGGCGGCGCCTATCGGCACCGCCGGACCCTAAAAATCCTTTATTTTGGAAAAAGCGCCGCAAAAAACAACTTCGATTTTTCATGATCAGAATTTCACAAAATGCTTATTTCTAACAAAAAATTGCTCAAATTAATTATGGAAAATCAAAAATATATAACATTTGAACATTTTAAGCGTGTTTTGAATAAATTTTGTAAAAATGAGGCTTTTTGACCCAAAATGAGGTTTTTTTGCATGCCAAATGAGGCTTTTGTAAATTTTAATCTGGCAGCCCTGGCTTTGCTGCTTCATTAACTTAATTTTTATAAACTGCATTTTAAATCCATAAACAATTTTTCGCGCCCTCCCTGGAGAAGGCGCTGTCCAAAAATTGGGTTTAACCCATAAGCGTCCCCCTGCACGGAAACCTTTAGTAAAAGGCGAAAGATTTCATCGTCCGAATACAAAGGGACCAGGGATAAAAACAAGGGTAAAATGGGAGGATATTTGGAAAAGAGAAAGCAATTTTATGATGGGTTGAAAATGGAGGTGGGACAAAGAGAAGTATTACGTTATATTTCTTTTTTGTATGTTTTCTTTGCCCCCATCTCTCTTTAGTGTTCTCTCTTTCTGTGGAGGAACAAACGCAGCGAAAGGCGCCTTTCTTTCCTTTAATTTGTTCGTTCGCTGATGAAAAAGAAAAAGTCACAGAAAGGAAAGGATATACCTAATTAAATATGAGAAATTGAAAATAAAATTAGCCGAGGCCTCCAATTGACCAATCGCATTTTGTTTGCATGGATAATGGCAGTGAGCTGTTGGCTGGCTAACCGGTTGTCATCTTTCACCGGCGTAAAAAGTTTTCAAAAAAATTATTAAATCTGATACATAATTTTAAATATTATTTTAAATCCGATACATATTTTTCGCGCCTTCCCTAGAGAAGGCGGAGTTCCAAAAATTCGTACACAAAGTTGTTCCACTGGGGAACGGTTAATCAGCGGAAGTGGGAAGATATTTGTGAATTTTAAATACTAATTTATGATGGGTTTAAAAATGAGGAAGTGCACTTTTATATTTCTCTTTTAATTTCTCCTTTTGTATGTCTTCTTTTCCCTCACCCTTCTCCTTGTGCTTATTTGTTAGTTCATTTTCTCTTTTTTCTCTCTTTTCTTTAAAATAGAGGAAGAGAGTGAGGCGCGATGGAAGAGAAAGGGCAAAGAATAAAGACAAAAGAGAAATAGCATAGGGAAAGACAGTGCAGAGAGAAGAATATAGTGTGAGTTTTTCTATGCCGCTCTCTCTCCTTTTAAAACCATCATAAATATTCTCTTCCATTTGCCTGTTTTTTCTGCCTTTCCCGCTTGCTGTATCCCGTGCAGGGGGCGTACGATTTTTGTACGCCTTGCGCGTGCAATTTTTGGACGCCCTCCGGGGTTTAAATGCTTTTCTTACCATGAAGGAGAGGGATATAAGGAGAAATTTTGTTTGATATTTCAAAATAAATATTATTTTATATTTCTCTCTTTAATTAGATAGAAACTGAAATAAAGTGAAGAACAATTTTTATTTCGTGATTTAAATCGTTTCAAATGCTTTTGCGCCAGGGGTTCGATCGAAAATTTTTCAAAATCTCTGCCGCCAAAATTATTATAATAATAATACTATTTGAAAGCACAAAAAAACGCGATTCTATTGAACATTATGAGTCCAATCAATTAATCCTACCTGGTTATTATATTCGAAAGCACAAATCATAATACGAGAAAGAAAATGCTAACATTTAAGGAAAGTTACAAACGAAAATAATCAACAATTACTTAATGATCATTTATCTTTTTTGGCAATTGCCCAAACGCTGAGATTTTATATATTTTAGCTTCTACAGACTTTGTGCTTTCGAATGATACCAAAAAGCATAGGTTTGGTTCGAACATGAACAAACTTAAAAACCAAGTATGATTAATTGATTGGACTGATAAAGTGCAATAGAGCCAAAAATGGTACAAAAAATGCAAAAACAAAGACAACTTTTATTGAAATTGCATTTTATTGGAAAAATTACCTCGACATAAGAGGTGATCGATCATAAACAAATGAGATGACTGCATTTGTTTTAACGAATTGCCATTCTTTCAAAGGAGCGAAAAGTTTTCAAAAAGGTCTTTCTTTCATCCAAACTATAATTTTAAGTCCTAATATTTTTTGCGCCTTCCCAAGAGAAAGTGCAGTCCAAAAATTAAGGTTTTACCCTTGAGCACAAAGACCCCCTTTGAGGGTCAGTAAAGCAGCCGAAATGGGCATACATTTGTGAATATAAAAACAAAATTATGATGGGTCTAAACTGAGGAAGGGAAGAGAGAAACATACATTTATTTCTCTTTTATTCCTCCTTTTCTATGTCTTCTTTTCCCTCATCTGTCTCTTGAGTTTTTTTTTCTTTTTCTCTCTTTTCTAAAGAATGGAGGAAGAGAATGAGGCGCGAGGGAAGAGAAAAGGCAAAGAAAATAGACGAAGAGAAATAACACAGGGAAAGAGAGTTCAAAAGGAGGGAGAGAATGATGCGTTTTTCTCTATCTTTCTATCTCTTTTTCCAACACATCATAAATAGCCTATTCCATTAGCCTATTCCCTCTCCTTTTCCCCCGCTACTTTAGCCTTGCGCTCGGGCAATACAGCGAGCAATGAGGCCTAGCCGAGCTGCTGTTATTGCTGATTGAAAACTTTTACCAATTACCCGCCTTGGCCTGCGAAAGCGGTGCCATGTGCAATTTTTGGACGCCCTCCGGGGCTTAATTTCATATGCAAGCTTAACAAAAACGAAATCCAAAAGTCAAAGCCAAAAAACCATTTAAAATACATTTTCAAATGCCAGGTACTTCCTTCGGCTCTATTGCAATTTATGAGTCCAATCTTTTTTTGTAAGTCGGTTCAAATTTTTTATAAGTCCAATCTATTTCCAATTAATTAAATCAAGTTTTGAGTCCAATTACATTTGTTTTTATTTTTGTTTTAAAAAAATCATCAGTCTAAGTCACAAAAAAACATAGATAAATAATCTCTTTTATAATGGAAATTGGTATCGAATTTCTTCGAGAATATTTTGGAAAGTTTTTTTTTTTGAATCCCCATGGAATCGACGGAAGCAGCTAAGTTGGTGCAGAGTTAGTTCCGTGCAAATGTCGTAAATCAACAAAAATTTGTTTGAATGAGCGCATAAGTCCCTCCTCCGTCGCCCCTTTATCAATCATAGTGATCTAGGTAGATGTAAAACGGCCAATCACTTTTCAATTCCGTTTTTCTTTCCGCCATTTAAACCCGCTCAGAGAGCGTCGCCCCCGCGGCCGACCCCCCAAGGGGGGCCAGCCGACGGTCCTCAACGCCGGGCGATCACCAAAAATGCTTTCCAGCGACGCCCCCGGCGAGCTTCACGCTCACAAAGGAGAGATACCCAAGTGACGGTGGGACTTCCGAATGAAACTTACAGGGTAGGTAGATTACCCCCCCCTTTGTATTGTAAAATTTTTATTTCGGGGGTTTGGTAAAAGACTTTTTCCACCAGTGTATCATTCGAAATCACAAAGTCTGAATAAGGTAATAAATACATAATACGAGAAAACAAGAGATGCTAACATTTAAGAAAAGTTACAAACGAAAATAATCAATAATTACTTAATGATCAAATATCTTTTTTGGCAATTGCCCAAACGCTGAGATTTTATATATATATTAGCGCTTCTACAGACTTTGTGCTTTCGAATGATACCAAAAAGCATAGGTTTGGTTCGAACATGAACAAACTTATTGTATAAAAACCAAGTATGATTAATTGATTAGACTCATAAAGAGCAATAGAGCCAAAAAAATGCCAAAAAAATGCCAAAACAAAAGACAACTTTCTTGAAATTGCATTTTATTGGAGAAATTACCTCGGCATAAGAAGTGATCATAAACATATGAGATGACTGCATTTGTTTTAACGAATTGCCATTCTTTCAAAGACGTGAAAAGTTTTCAAAGGCGTTTTTATTCGAGAATATTTTGAAAGTTTTTGAATTCATGGACCGGGCGGAATCAGCTAATGGGTTCATATTTTAGGTCCGTGCAAATGTCGTAATCATTTTTAAGTGCCCCTATTTCGCATCTTATCCTTATGTATGCACGTGCAGCAGAAATAAAAACCGGAAATATTTATTTTTTTGCAAATTGAATGAAACCCGTTCAATTTCAAAAAGTGCGAGAAATACAAAATTTGTTTGAATGAGCGCCATAATCCGTTTCCGTTCCGTCCCCCGTTTTATCAATCCGAGGATCGAGGTGATGTAAACGGCCAATCACTTACAATTCCGTTTTCTTTCCGCCATTAAACCCGCTCAGAGAGCGTCGCCCCCGCGGCCGACCCCCCAAGGGGGGCCAGCCGACGTTCCTCAACGCCGGGCGATCACCAAAATGCTTTCAGCGACGCCCCCGGCGAGCTTCACGCTCAGGGGACGACGCCGCGTTTCGTCATCGCGGGTGCTTTGGCGAGCAAGGTGGAACTCCCACCGGGAAACCGTACTACAGAAATGATCCTGAGAAGTACAGTCTCAAGAAAGGAAGGGATTGGCTGGGAACAAGTGAAAAAGAAAAGGAGAAATTAATGATGGGTTGAAAAGGAGAGAAGAAAGAGGGAGAAAATATGCACTTTCTCTCTACTTCTCCCTTTTCTCTGCCCATTAAATGTACGCTATTTTCTTCCTTTTCATTCCTTCTGCTTGTACTATTGGACAAATGGTTCGCCTCTCTCTTATCCCCCCGCCTCCTCTCTGTCTGTCTCTCTCTCTCTCTCTCTCTCTCTCTCTCCTTCTTTCTCATCTCTCTTTCTCTCCCCTATTTCCTCCTCTCTCTCACTCACTTACTCTCTCGCTCTCTATAACGGTCTTTCTTTCTCGTCTCACTCTCTTCGCTCTATCTTTCTCCTTTCATGTTCATTTTTTCGCTTTTGTCTCTGCATTTCTGCCTCTGCTGTCCTTTTGGGTCTTTTAGGCGCAGTTAGAGCAATTTGATTGAATTTTCCTACAATTCTCTTTTTTTATGTAATTCGTTTTATTTTAATTTTAATTTTAATTGAGGTGACGAAAATGTATCATAAATTTTTGCAAATTTTGCGCTTCCGTCCCGCACTGTTTGAGCAGCGGGCGGCAAAGTCCGGTGCCCCGCGCTTTAAGCCAAGAATGGCACGGGTGAAGCCGTTGCGAACGCCGACAATGTTGGCACTGGACAACTTCGACTTTTACTACGGGCCAATCTTTGGCGACAAATGGCCCTCAGTTCGACTCGCACTTTTGTCGAGGAAAAAATTTGTGGCGGTGGCCAACCGTTTTTCTGCCAATTTTGAGGTCATCCGATTAAAATATAAGACACTAAATGTCTCACAATTTTATTTCGATTTTCTGAATTGGCATGGATTGTTTTTTTTATGGTTCCGAAATAAAATTTGTGGCCATTTTGTATTTTCTTAAGGGATTTCAATAATCTGTGGGCGCATAACCGAAGAACTATTAATTTAATTAATTATCCAGAAAATTTCAAATTTGTTAGAATTTGAATGCGAGCAAATTTTGGAAATGTTTTTCCTTATTAGCAATTTCCAAAAATTGACACTTCGGAGAATCACTCACAAACATATTTTTGGGACAAAGAGAAAAGGAAGGAATAAAATTTGTTGATTAGAAATACAAAATTTCCAAAAATACTGAGCCTAACAATTTTTAACAATTTCCATTTTAGTCGAACAAAGAAATTCTGAAAAGCCTCGGCACGATCAATTTGATGGAGGACCAAATGAAAATTGGGGAGCAAATGACGAACAGAATTGAGCAGATGAAGCGCAAGTTGGACAAAAAGGCGGCACAAAGCGCAAACGAAGAGGAGGAGGAAGAAGAGGACGAAGAAAAGGAGGTGACGGACCCCCAGGGGGAGGCCTGAATTTTTTCTAAAATCCTAGAATTTTTTCTGGCATTTTCGGATATCATCTACCGGCATCACTATGATACATCCCGTCATAGAGTCTTAATCTCGAAAATTTATTTAAAAAATGTGCCTTTTTCGATTCAAAAAACGGGGATGGCTAGAATAATTCGATTCCTACCCCGGAAGAAGGGCTTTTCGACCTTGACATTGCTTCCCGATTCGTTAGACTTTTTCTCCAAATGGCTAAAGCAAATTAATGGCGCCGAGAGGTATGGCCTGGGAAAATTCTTTGAAGACCTGGCCAGATTTTGGTGAGAAAATTTAGGCCGTCGTATGAAAAAAATTGTGTTTTTCTGTACTTTTTGCTATGGGAGGGAGTGGGCGTAAATGTTGACAAATCAGCAACAACAAAAAAAATTAAGGAAATACTTGGGGAGGGTGGCAAAAAATGGTTTAATTTTCTAAAATTCTCGAGGGGGTTAAAGTTTCAAAAAATCTCATTTTTTTTTCACTCGCGCGCGCCCATTTCAGTCCCACTCCGCTGGTGATGGTGACGACGACCAGCAGTTTGACGACGAATCGGATGACATCGCTTCGCGCCTTGGCGATGGGTTGGCCCAATTCCAACCGTCCGCCAATGAAATTGTGCTCGGGACGAAGGAGGTCAAACGGTCGAAGCGAAGCAAAGGATGGGACAAGGGCGCGTACGAAATGCTCAACACCAAGCGGGTCATCTACGACAGCAGTTTCAAGTCCGTTTTTGGGTGTTTTTTTTGGGAGGGCGGAAATTTTCCACAATTTTAAGCATAGGTGGACAAAGGGGGGGGGGGCGAGGGTAATTTCGTAAATCGAATGGGGGTCCGAGGCGCAATTTGGTAAAATTTTAGGTAAAAAATCAAAAAAGCACTGGTAATGAAGGGAAAATTTCACGGTATTAATTGCATTGCGTTCAAATTTTGCAAAATTTTTTTCAATTTTTTCCAATTTCGTCAATTTCTTACGAATTGGATTTCGTTTTAATTTCATTTTTTCATTTCGGTTATTTACCAAATCTAAGAAATTTGGTCCTGCGCTGTCGACAGCGCCGCCTTGACAAAATTTTGGATGAATGGCAACACTTTTTTCGCCAGAATTTATCAATTTTTGAAACCCGAAATTAACAAACGCGTTGTGGAACCACTCTTTTTTTTCAAAATGCGGGAAATTTTCTCCAATTTTGGGATTTATTTTTATAAAATTACGCATTTTCGCGGTGTTTTCAGCGTCACCGGTCTCGAGGGTGTGGACGAACCGTTGCCCACGGTGGAGGACGTGCTGCTTTACCCACGCGAATTGGCGCTTTTCTCCCACCCGCGGATGTGCATCGACGGCTTCCCGGAACCGTTGAAAGACCGCAACAACATTTCCAGTCAGTTTGGCCAGTTACTAACAAACCATTCTTTTTTGGTAAATTTTTACGATTAGATTTCTATTTTTTTAGATTTAGTTTTATAAAAAAATTTCTGTTTTTGAAAAATTTTAGTTAGAAATTTTTTAATATGATTTTTTTTTTAAATTTCGGTTTAAAAATTTAATAAATTTTTCGGTGGGCGGAAAACGATACGGGGTGGGGGAATCAACTGCTCCCTGGGTACCTGAATTTGCAATAATGTCTTCCCCCCCCCCCCTAAAATAAGTCCCCCTTTTTGGGTTGGTGGCTGTTGGACGGGGGTTCCGCGCTGCCGGTGCTTGCGCTCGACCTGCGCGACGACGACGTGGTGTTGGACATGTGCGCGTCGCCGGGCGGCAAAAGTTTGATGATCCTTCAGACGGGCAAATTTGGTCAGTTTTTTGTTCGTAATTAATTGAATTATTAGTAATGCAACACCAAATATTCATTTTGAATGCAAAGGAAAGGCAAATGAATGAATCCCTTCCGACTCCTCAGAATAAAATTATTTTAAAAAATGGAAATTCCATTTGAAATTTTTTTTATTTTTCTCCGAATGAACGAAAAATTCAGAGAATTTGATAGCTAAAAATAACAGTTTCGGCGGCGACCTTTTGTCCTGCTACGGTTTTTTTCAGTTTTCCATAAATAATGAAAAAATAAAAACAAAAATTTATGAAACTTTTAAATTTCTATTTGAAAAATAAATTTAATTCTATGTTTAAATAATTAAATAAAGCCCGTCAAGGTTTTCTCGGCATGCATTTATTTTCCGAATTCGCTTCTTTTTTTTGGAAATCCTTTTTAAATTTAAATTTTTTTTCCATTTCCATTTCTCCCCCTTTTCAGCTTCTCTCGTCTGCAATGACTCAAGTCTGTTCCGCCTGGGTGAGCTGCGCCGTGCGTTGGCGCTGCACGTGCCCGCCAAGTCGGAGGTGTCCTCCCAAGTGATTCTGAAGCGGAAGGACGCCGCCAGCGTCGAGTCGTGGGCCGAAACGGAAGTCTATGACAAAGTCAGGCAAATGTCTTGGCTTTTTTCTTTTTGGGTGTTTTGGCGTTTGGAATTTGGGTTGTATTTTTTAAAAAATTTTCCCGGGGGGGGGGGGGAACGAACTGGTCCCATTGCCTGGTGAACCCCACATTTCATTTTGAAAAAGGGCACCCCTCGTTTCGATTTGGGACATTTCGGTATAAAATTGAAAGGCTTTTCAATGCTATTATAATTTTTTGGCATTTTCCCCTAATTTTGCCTCCATTTATTTTTCGGCATTTTCCCCTAATTTGCCCAATTTCTGTTTTAGCATTTTGCCCTATGGCATTTTCCTCTAATTTTGCATCAATTTACCTTTTGGCATTTTCCTCTAATTTATCCCCCCCCCCCCTCCCTTTTCATGTTCTCGTCGACGTGCCGTGCACAACGGACAGACGGTCGGCCACCGTTGACGAGGGCAATATTTTTTCACCCGAAATGAGCACAGATCGATTGAATTTGCCACAGTTGCAGACGCGGATGATGGTGTAAGTGGGGGGGGGGGGTAAAATGGAATTTGGCAATGATTTTGAGTGAAATGAGAGCAGGACAAAATGTCACCACCGGCAAAAATGTCCCCAGGACAAAACGTCGCGCAACAAAAAAAATCTTCAAAATTTTTGAAAACCCAAAATGTTGCAAAAAACAAAATTTGCTAATTTCCAGAAAAAAACTCTAAAATTCCTTGAATAAATTTTGTTTTTCCCCAAAGGTTTTCTTAATAATGTTTTTTTTTTCAAATTAGGATAGGTAATAAAACCAAATTTTTTCTGGATTTTTCAAATTATTTTTAAATTCGCTTCATTATTTCCTGCGAAAAAACCCTTGGTATTCTGAGAATTTTGACCACAACTTTTTAAAATTGTGCATTTTTAAATGTTCATTGAATTCTTATAAGTCCTGCAAATATGCTTTAATATGTGCATCCTTTTTAAACACTTTGCCATGGTTTTTTTAAATTTTTTTTTTTTGATTTTCCCCCCTTTTCCCCGCAGAAATGCGCTGCGTTCGGTGCGCGTCGGTGGTTCGGTGGTGTACAGCACGTGCACGTTGAGCCCTACCCAAAATGAAATGGTCGTGGAGAATGCGTGTGCCTTGGCCCGGACACACTACGGCATCAAAGCGGTGGGGAAAAGCAAAAACAACAAAAAAATGCACTCATTTGAGGGGCGGCATTGGCCGTAGCAAAAAATGAAAATCCCCCCCCCCCAGAAATTTTTTTTTTAATTTCTTAGCCTAGAATTTTTAACCAGCAAATTTTGTGAAAATTTTTGACAAAAATTTAGTAACTCTCCATAAAGGAACTGATCCGGGGGAAACGGCGGGTGGGCAGAATATTTTTTGGGTAATTTAACGAAATTTTCGCAAAAATTTTTTTTTTTGCCAAACCAGTAATTCACTCTTAAATTTTGAAAAACGCTAATTTTTCTTGAAATTTCTTCTAAGATTTCGTTCTTTAATTTATAAAAATTATTGGGAGTATTTCATATATTTTGTTTTTCACCATTTTATATGTTTTTGCAGGTGGAACGGTCGTTGAAGAAGATGGAGAATCGGCTGACCAACACCGGACTGTTCCAATTCAGCGCCGACTGTCGCCGGGGCTCCCTTCTGTTGCCCACTTTGCTGTCCAACTTTGGGCCCACTTATGTGTGCAAAATCACGAGAATAGGCTGAAAACATCATTTGTTATCATCACCATTTTTTATTTTTGTCACTTTTATTAAAATTGAAAAAAAATTCATATTTAATTTGCAATTTCCAAAAATAACGACGATGTTTTTTACACATTTAATAAGATTGGTAGGGTCAAGCGCAACTTGGGCATCATGCATAAAAAAAGGGGGATGGGACAACCTAAATTTTTGCGAAGGGGTCCGGAGGGGGGAGGGAGTCGAGGGAGGGGTCAGCGGCGGCCAATTTTGCGAATGGGTCCGGCCACGCAAATCGACGACCCTTTTTTTGTTTGCTTTTCAAAACCGCATTTTTTGGCACACTTTTTCAAAAAGTTTTGGGCAACAGGGGGATCGAGGAAAAATGTTGTAATTTTATGCGGTTGTTATCAGATTTTGCCAAAAAGATGGCAAAATAGGTATGTAATTTCTCCGACTTCAACAGAAGAAGAAGCGGGACAAAGCAGCGAAAAAGGGGCGTCTTCTGACAATGAAGTGACCGAAAAACAAAAACAACAGTGATGATCAGCTGCAGAAATGATTTAATTGAGAAATAATGGTCGATAATTATGTATTAGTGAAATAAAGGTAAGGCCGTAGGCAGGGGAGGGGCTGAGGGGTTAAAGCCCCCCCCCCCCCCCCCCCCGGAAATCCAAAAAAGTTCACTAAATTTTTGAAATTTTAAACAATTTTCTTAACAAATTGCATTAAAATTGTCAAAGTTTTCCGGCGGCAGTGGACGGTAGGGGTCAACTCCGTCTCGCCAACTCCGTCTGGCCAACTCCGTCTTAGTGTATAAGGGGCCAACTCCGTCTCAGAGAGAAAAATTCATTTTAAGCTTAAGAATTTTTTTAAAATCTCAGTTTTATTAGGTCGGGATCACCCACTTTTTGAAGAAAGTTTTTTTTAAATGTCATAAAAACATGCTTCCAAGGGTTTTCGGGGTCGCTAGTCACAAATCTGACATCCATTTCGACCAAATTCGAACCACGAACCCGTTTCGAACAAAAATATTTTTAAAATTCTCACTTTGGTTCCTAAATTGACCAAAATAAGCCAAATTTAGTCAGGAATCATTGCAACAACAAAATAAGGTCATTAAGCACAGTTACGAACATAAAAGTGAATTTTCAAAGTGTTTCGAATGATATCAATTTTCATTTAGTTTGTAATAAAGCGAGTTATGGCTGATTAAAATATGGAAATCCATTTCGATTTCATAGTCTATTCCATTTTCGGGGTGCTAAAAAATGTTACTTTGAATTGTTAGCTAGGTGCTAATAAAACTTAGGGTTTAAAAAAATTCTTAAGCTTAAAATGAATTTTTCTCTCTGAGACGGAGTTGGCCCCTTATACACTAAGACGGAGTTGGCCAGACGGAGTTGGCGAGACGGAGTTGGCAAGACGGAGTTGGCAAGACGGAGTTGGCAAGACGGAGTTGGCCCGTTCCGCTATCAGCTAACCAAAATTCGCAGTGATTCGTACAGAACTAAAATAGTTAAAAATAGAAATATATACAAAAATTCGGACTTTTTGCAGTTTTCAAGCTTTGACTTTTTGTGGGTTGCTTAATCGCTTAGAAAATGCTTACAAATATTATCTTCTAAACATATAGAGCTTTCTAATGATACCAAGTTTGTTTGATTTGGCCAACAAAGAAAAAAGTATGGCTTCATAAAGTTGTCTCAGACGCAGTTGGCCAGACTCAGTTGGCCCCTACCGTGCCTATGCACCAATTTTTCACTGCAAAATTGACACGAAAATTCCTATTTAAACTTGGCAAATTGCATTCTTCGCCTCATTCCTTCGATCATTCATTCAGCTCGTTTCCCTTTTCCCCTTTAACTCTTAAATCGCCATTCTTTTCCAATATTAATTTTTTTTTTCTAATAAATTTTATAACATTTTTCCTTCCTTTTAAGCCTAAATGGGTGAACAACGGGATGAACTCGTCCAACGTGCCAAGCTGGCGGAGCAAGCCGAACGCTACAACGACATGGCAAAGGCGATGAAGAAGGTGGGGGAAAAGAGGTCGATGGCACGGCTAACCAAAATATCATTTTTGTTTTTTCAGCTCGTCGAAATGGACGCCAAGCTGGACGAAGAAGAGCGCAATTTGTTGTCCATTGCATACAGAAAGGCGGTCGGTGCTCATCGAACTTCACGACGTATCATCAACTCAGCCCAACAACGGCCGACGCTCACGCAAAAGCAGAAGCAAATAGCCGACGCGTTGAAGAAGGAGGTGGAGCAAGACATGGAACAGAAGGGCCGCGAGGCGTTGGTCGGTGGCATTGGCAAATTGCACACTTTGGCCATTTTTTTCAAAACAGTGAAATTTCCGTCATTTTGAACAGTTTTAAAAGGATGGCCAAAGTGTTCAATTGGTCCGTGTTTGGGCATTTTGTTTGTTCACTTTAAACATTTTTTGCTGTTTTTTCAGGACTTGCTGGACAAAATCCTCATCCCGAAGGTTGACGAACCCGTGGCAAAAGTGACCTACTTGCGAATGAAAGCCGACTTCCACCGCTATATGGCTGAGATCAAAGAGGCCGAAAATGACGGTAAAACGATCAAACCACAACTGTTTTTGGGTTATGTAAGCACTTTTTCAGATTCCCAGAAGGCAAAGCAGTCGTACGAGGAGGCGTGGGACATTGCGCAGCAGAAAATCCGGCCATCGCATCCGATTCGCCTTGGAGTGGCGCTCAATTTTGCCGTTTTCCTCCACGAATTCATGAAAATGCCAGAAGAGGGTCGCAAATTGGCGCAAAAGGTGGTGGACGGAGCCGAACAAAACGCATTTTAACCACCAATTTATTAACATCCCAATTTTTTGCAGGCTCATGACGACGGAAATGCTGATCTGCTGGCGGACACGAGCGGCGAGTCGTACTTGGAGTCCATCGCAATCCTCGAGAAGTTGGACGATAACCTGCGAATTTGGGCCGCTACTCAACAACAGGACGGATCATCAGAACGAGGAAACTTCTAGGATATGCCGTCCCATGTCACATATGTACAAATATTGTAAATATTAGGCATTTGTATCCCATGTCTGTATATATTGTATTCCAATGGAAGAATCCCTTCTCATCACAGTGATATGTAATATATGTATGTAATGTAAATGTGTATGTACATATTCGTTGTTCATTAATTCGTTCAGTTGTTCATTTACATATTGGCGGTGTGATAAATGTGAAAGAAAATTGGTGTCATACATAGAGAAGAGACTCAAATCAACGAACCAAAGAAAACAAACTCATAAAACTTAAATTTCATTTTATTTGACAAAAACACGGGTGAGATTTCGGAGGTTCTTAGTTGGAGGGGGTCGAATATTAGAAATTTAAATGTGCCTATTTCTAAGATTTGTGCTAAATTTGTGCTTTCGAATGATAGCAAAAAAATAGGATTTGTTCGAACACGAACAAAGTTATAAACCGAACATTTCTGGTGTAAAAGCCAAAAACCCAGTCAAATCAAAAGTACTGAAACCAAGAAAACAACAAATAAATGTGAGGAGTAATTATCAGATCAATTTCCATTCATAATGATCGATCATTTGTCATTTCTCAATAATTCGTTCACTTTTTCTTCCGCTGCCCGATGGGCCCGGGATTCATTTTCAGATGACTTTTTGCATTCATTTGGCCCGCCTTTGGAGGAGACAATGGCCTGAATGAAGTGCAATTTAAAATAGATTATTAAAGCAAAAGCTGATGCCACTCACCCAATGGAATCTCCGTCAAGCTTAAAGTTGACAACGCTCAATTTGTCCGTCTTTTTATCCTTCCACTGAATCGTCCCCCCAATTTGGCATCGCTTCATTAGCCAATAATCACTGTTATATTCATCTCCGTCGTCATTCTTTTCTTCTTTCTCCAATGTTAGCTTTTCGTTGGTCCGTTCGTTCTTCAATTCAAATGGGCCAATTTCCGTTGATACAAAATCTTCAATTCGAATTATGTAACTGGCCGAAGAAGTGGTGGCGTTGAGAAATGCCTAAACAATGGGAAAAGGCAATTAGCCGAGTCATTTTGCTAAAATATGGCCCCACCTTTTTGAAATGTTTGACCAATTCATTTCTTTCTGACGTATGATCATAATCACAACAACTCAATCGCTTCGGTTGGCCATCTTTTCTCGGCGTGTGCAACCATTTTGACAGCGCTTGGCCAGCAGTTGCATTTGGCCCATCATCAACGATCACTTCGGGGAATAGATCATCGGAATGGATTGAAATAATATTGAGATCGGTGAGCATTGTCAGCAAAGTGTGGCGACGCAAATTCTCAAGATCACAACCATAAGTGAAATTCAAATGGCGAATGTTTGTCGAAAAAATTGGCCAAATTTCACGTGCAAAAACATCCCAAATTTGCTGGACACTTTTGGCGTTATAAGATAAAGGCACATGCAAACTCAAATCGGTGTCTTTGTCAAAAATTTGCTGATTGGCATGGAGAAATGTGATGACGGAATGGTTAATGTACCTGAAGGAATCCTCTTATAATAATTCAAATAATTTATGAAATGAACGAAGTTATAATTACTCAATGTGAAGGTCATTAAAGCGAATTTTCTTGGGCAGCGGACGGTCGGGCAACGGAAATTGCACAGATTTCAAACCAAAATCGACAAATAATTTTGGCATTCCAATGTCCTTGCGAATTGTAATTGGTCTCAAAAGTGGCAATTCGCTTGTGCAATTGAAATGTTTGTCGACCAGCGCATTAAAACATGGCGAAAGAAGTGCCAATTTGAGGCCGAGTTGGAGACGGTCAAAAAATGGGAGAATGTCCATCCAAAGATCGTTGCACACCCAACTGAAATGCAAAAAAAAAGCTCTTATCATTTGCCATGAATGGGAAAATTCGGCTCACATTTTCCTCAAAGTTCGATAATTCATTTTCATCGCCACGCGAACACTTCGCCGTTTTCCAAATACGGTCACAAATGAGCCAAAAGATTCGGCGGAGGAATGTTTTTTCTTTTTTTCGGCGGGCGGTGCCATTTAAAAAATATAATAATTTTGCCTAAATCAAATTAACAATGAAATGATGGACATTCCAGCAGAAGTTTAAACAGGCGCATTTGGATTTAGCCGTTTTAAATTGGTTAGAAAATTGGGTAAAAAAACAAATCCGGGAAGGCGAATACAAAAAATACAAAAGAAAACAGAATGTTAATGTTAAACGCCAACGGAATTCCCGTCTTTTTCCGTTCTGACAATGAGTAGGAAAAGGAATTTAATGCAAAAAAAAAAATCGACAAAAAGTGCAAAATTGCAACAACAAAAAAGGCACAAATTGAAAAAAGGACAAAAATGCACAAGGTGTTGGACGCATAAAAATAAGATTTTACCAAAAATAGTTGCATTTATATCCTCGAAATAATGAATGCTGTAAGCGCTTTGTGAATTTGCGCGCATTTTTGTTGATTTTTTATTGAAAATATTCTGATGAAAAATTAGGCGTAAAGAATAAATTAATTAATAGCAAAATTCCATTAAAATTCAAATTTTACGGAAATCATTTAAATTTTCGGATGGCAATTTCCTTTTTTTTTAAACTAGGTAAAGGCCATTGGTCGATTTTTAATAGCTTATTTGTTAGTGAGATAAAAGTAAAGATTTAAGGAATTGGTAAATATTTCTAACACAATTATTCCCCTCTTTTTGTGACTTCCTTTGAAACACTGCAAATTGTGCTAATTGCCGCAAAATGAATCGACGGTAATGAATTAAAAAAAAATTCATTTAACTAAATTGTTTTCCGCGCATTTCAGTTGGCTTTGTACCGATGTTTGGATGGACACTCTCTCATTTTTTGGTCGTCTTCAACTCGGCAACTTTTTTTATACGAGTTTATAACAATTTTTTTTTGTGGCGTACCAACTGCACTAGTACCGGGGCGTCTTCTGACAATGAAGTGACCGACAAAACAACAACAACAGTGATCTGCTGCAGATAATTGAGAAATAATGGTCGATCATTATGTAATTTTTTGAAATTTTAAGCAATTTTCTTAAAAAATTGCATTAAATTGTAAAAGTTTCCCGGCGGCAGTGGAGACCAAAATGGCAAAAATAGTAATTTTCGGGCGAAAAACAGCTAAAAAAATGTGTGCAAATAAATTTGTGTGTAAAAAATATTCTGAAAAATGCATTTTTATACAAAAATTATTTTAGACAACTTTATGAAGCCATAACTTTTTTTATATGTTCGCCAAATCAAAGAATCTTGGTATCATTCGGAAGCTCTTCATAAGCTCTATCAGCTAACCAAAATTCGCAGTGATTCGTACAGAACTAAAACAGTTAAAAATAGAAATATACAAAAATTCGGACTTTTTTGCAGTTTTCAAGCTTTGACTTTTTGTGGGTTGCTTAATCGCTTAGAAAATGCTTACAAATATCTTCTAAACATATAGAGCTTTCTAATGATACCAAGTTTGTTTCGTAGTGCGACATTTGCGGAGCGACATTTGCGGACCGACTTTTGCGGATTAATATTTCTCGATAAACTGTCAAATAAAGAAAAAAAAGGAAAATAAATTTTCAATAAATTCAATAGTCCCAAAATTGAAATTAATGAATGTAGGCTGACACTTAAACTACTTTTGTATACTTTTTTAAATTTTCTTGATGAGTGAAATTTAGCTTATAATTGAACTGTGAAATTTTACATTATTTAATATACATAAAAGTCAAATCAAGAATTTTCAAGGAAAATTTTTTTTCGTGTTTCACTTTCACGCTTTTAACCGAGAGCTAATTTTCATCCGGCCTTTCAAACAATTAAATTAACAAACAAAAAATAAAAATAATTCTGTTTTTCCCAAATATTGTCCGTAATTTGCTGTTATAAAATTATTGATCCAAAATTAAAAACGTTCAAATACACACTATTTTTATTATTGGAAACTAAACTTCTTATAAATAAAATTGGTTATTTCGCATAAGTTGATCAGATTACTCGTTAAGGGTGGTTTTCAAGTCGGAAAAGCACAAATAAAACTATTAGGTCACTCAATTTTTGAAAAATTTTTATTATTTTTTGTTTTTAGACAGTTTAACCCAGAAATAGTGATCCGCAAATGTCGGTCCGCAAAAGTCGGTCCGCAAAAGTCGGTCCGCAAATGTCGGCTAACCGTTTGTTTGATTAGGCCAACAAAGAAAAAAGTTATGGCTTCATAAAGTTGTCTCAGACACAGTTGGCCAGACTCAGTTGGCCCCTACCGTTCCTATGCACCAATTTTTCACTGCTAAATTGACACGAAAATTCCTATTTAAACTTGGCAAATTGCATTCTTCGCCTCATTCCTTCGATCATTCATTCAGCTCGTTTCCCTTTTCCCCTTTAACTCTTAAATCGCCATTCTTTTCCAATATTAATTTTTTTTTTCTAATAAATTTTATAACATTTTTCCTTCCTTTTAAGCCTAAATGGGTGAACAACGGGATGAACTCGTCCAACGTGCCAAGCTGGCGGAGCAAGCCGAACGCTACAACGACATGGCAAAGGCGATGAAGAAGGTGGGGGAAAAGAGGTCGATGGCACGGCTAACCAAAATATCATTTTTTGTTTTTTCAGCTCGTCGAAATGGACGCCAAGCTGGACGAAGAAGAGCGCAATTTGTTGTCCATTGCATACAGAAAGGCGGTCGGTGCTCATCGAACTTCACGACGTATCATCAACTCAGCCCAACAACGGCCGACGCTCACGCAAAAGCAGAAGCAAATAGCCGACGCGTTGAAGAAGGAGGTGGAGCAAGACATGGAACAGAAGGGCCGCGAGGCGTTGGTCGGTGGCATTGGCAAATTGCACACTTTGGCCATTTTTTTCAAAACAGTGAAATTTCCGTCATTTTGAACAGTTTTAAAAGGATGGCCAAAGTGTTCAATTGGTCCGTGTTTGGGCATTTTGTTTGTTCACTTTAAACATTTTTTGCTGTTTTTTCAGGACTTGCTGGACAAAATCCTCATCCCGAAGGTTGACGAACCCGTGGCAAAAGTGACCTACTTGCGAATGAAAGCCGACTTCCACCGCTATATGGCTGAGATCAAAGAGGCCGAAAATGACGGTAAAAGCGATCAAAGCGTTTTTGGATTATGTAAGGTCATCTCCCACTTTTTCAGATTCCCAGAAGGCAAAGCAGTCGTACGAGGAGGCGTGGGACATTGCGCAGCAGAAAATCCGGCCATCGCATCCGATTCGCCTTGGAGTGGCGCTCAATTTTGCCGTTTTCCTCCACGAATTCATGAAAATGCCAGAAGAGGGTCGCAAATTGGCGCAAAAGGTGGTGGACGGAGCCGAACAAAACGCATTTTAACCACCAATTTATTAACATCCCAATTTTTTGCAGGCTCATGACGACGGAAATGCTGATCTGCTGGCGGACACGAGCGGCGAGTCGTACTTGGAGTCCATCGCAATCCTCGAGAAGTTGGACGATAACCTGCGGATTTGGGCCGCTACTCAACAACAGGACGGATCATCAGAACGAGGAAACTTCTAGGATATGCCGTCCCATGTCACATATGTACAAATATTGTAAATATTAGGCATTTGTATCCCATGTCTGTATATATTGTATTCCAATGGAAGAATCCCTTCTCATCACAGTGATATGTAATATATGTATGTAATGTAAATGTGTATGTACATATTCGTTGTTCATTAATTCGTTCAGTTGTTCATTTACATATTGGCGGTGTGATAAATGTGAAAGAAAATTGGTGTCATACATAGAGAAGAGACTCAAATCAACGAACCAAAGTTTCATTTTATTTGACAAAAACACGGGTGAGATTTCGAAGGTTCTTATTTAGTTGTGTAAGAGAAAAATAAATTAATATTAAATTGCCGAAGCATTTTCTTATTTAATTTTAATATTCGTTTTAATGCCTTTTCATTTCACTTAATTGCTTCTCCGTTAGCCAATAAGCGATCGATCTGACTCCTCCCCTTCCCATTTATGTGTATTTAATACGCGATTTTCCCATTGCTAATCACTTAATCCGGATTTTGTGTTTTATGTAATTTAATGCTTTTATTTAATTGAATTTAATTTGTAATATTATTTAAATATTTAATTCCATTTTGTATTTAATTGTTTTAATTTAATTTGTATTTGTTTTCCATGCTTTTCCTGAATAAAGGCCATTCCTAAAATGGAGTTGGAGATGGGAGGGAAATGGGACTGATCACCCCAAGACCCCCTCATAAAAATGGTTGGAATTCTGAGGGTTGGGAGCCCAAAGCCTAATTCAGCGCGTTCCACTGGCACATGTGTTACTGGTAGCACCGGATGGTTCGGCATTTGGCCTGGGCGGCTGAGGGACAACCCATAGGAAAATGTTAGTGAGGGAAAAGCATGGAAAAGATGGCCATCAGTGAGTGCTTCGGCAATAAAAAGAAAGTCCTCCGGAGGCGGTAAAAGGGATAAATAGAGTGAAAAAAAGAATTCCCCGACAAAGTCAGTGAATACCCTCCGGGATGCCCTTCGGGATGAATAGATAAAAATGACTTTCGGGATGCCCTGCAGGATGAAAAAATAAATAAAAGAATGCTCCGGAATGCCCTTCGGGATGCCCTTTTGGATGAGTAAATGCCCATTAGGATGAAAATGTGAAATTTTGAATACCCTTCGGGATGTCCTGCAGGATGAAAAAAATAATAGAATGCCCCGGGATGCCCTTTTGGATGATTGAATGCCCATTAGGATGAAAATAAATGAAAATTTTTGGATACCCTTCGGGAAGACAAATACGTTAAAAAATTTCGGGATGCCCATTAGGATGAAAAAGTGAAAATTTTGAATACCCTTTTGGATGACAAATAAGTGGAAAATAAATTAGGAATGCCCTTCGGGATGAAAAAGTGAGAAATGCCCTTCGGGAAGACAAAGAGAAAAAAAATCAAAAATTAGTCAGTCAAAAAAAGAAGTGATTTTAAATGAGTGAAATTAAAAGCTAAAAAAAAGAATGAAAAAAGCACAGTAAAAATACAGTAGGTCCTTCGGGAAGCCAAAGAGATGATTGAAAAAGTTACATATAAAAAATAAATAAAAATAAAGAAAATTATAAAAATTAATTTAAATCATATACAGTATACAAAAAGGACTACAGTAGACAAAAAAAAAGGAAATTTTTGCCGGACGTGTTGATGAGCAAAGTACGCTCACAGCTCGCGATATCGCTTGGCCAAATCTGCTGAGAACATTGCTCACTTAGCACTAGCGCTGCGCTCTCCCTTCTCTTCCCCCCGGCGCTGTTTTCCTTTGTTAATCGGACTTTTGCTCGGCCGATCTGTTGTAATTCATTCACAGCATATTTTGCTCATCCATTCTCTCACCCCCATCCTTTTCCCCGCCCTGCCCCACGGCGATGGAGGATGGCGTCGCTTGGCCATCGCTCTCATTTATGCGCTGCATCAATTTGTTATTCATAAATCATTTTAGTGAAATATCCAATTGTCCATTTTTATTTCTCGTAGGGATTTTTTTTTTGGTTATTAATAAATTGTCATTAATTAATAAATGTTAATTTTAGCTTTACAAATTCTGAAGCCCGCAAATTCTAAATTATTAATTCTACATTGTGTTCACCACGCCTTTGAAACATTTAACGACAAGGACAGAGCCTCGGCAGTTTCTGTTTTATATTTGGCTTGCTTTTGGAAGGATTTTGACGGAAGACTCAACTGAACGCTTCTGCATCTCTCTGTAGGTGGTACTGTACCTACGGTACTGTATGTTTGTGGGAGGTTATTAGGTTTTAAGTAATTAATGAATTTATTTTAACTAAGTATTGTACCACGGCCTAAACTTGGCAAACTAAATTTTTTGTGAAATTAAAATACGGATTATTCTCAAATAGCAATTGTTAATTATAAAATTTTACTCAATTTTAAAAAAAATGGAAAGGGGAAATAATTTTAATTGACTTTTATTTTTAACTCAATTAATTACATTTCGAAGGTCATACATATTTAATTCGGCTATTCATTTTTGAGTAATTTTTCAGGATTCTACGACGGTAGTGCGCGCGAGAGACCCAATTTGTTGCCATTTGGACGCTTTGGCATTTTCTACTTCTTCGGCTATTGCAATTGGTCTACTGATTTGGAAGGACAATTTTGAACGGTCGGCATTTTCATTGTAAGTCAGGGGGATTGGGGATACCGAAAGCAAAATGTGCTGTATTACATTTCTATTTTTGGCTAATGAATAGGATAAGCCAATTTAATTGTTTTGAAACCATAACTAATCTTCGCTTTTTGTTTATGTTGGAATACTGCTAATATGTACTTGTTTTTCGTTGTATTTTGTGTGTTTTTGTCCTATGGTTTTTCTTTTATTTAAAGTGTGCTGTTTGTGTTTCGTTCATTTTCAATTAGCAACGTCTGATAAATTTTCAACCGAAATATATGTTAAAAAAAATGAATTCATTGACTAACAAAACATATAATAAATATTTAATGATTGAAAACAAATTATACTCAGCTAAATTCAGATATTCGGTTTTGGTTTACTGTACTTATAATTACTCAAAGAATAATTACAGGACTCTTCATTGAACGTTTGCTGTTCACTGTCTGTCTGCTGCTTTCGGAATTGGAATTGAACGTTTTGGATCGGAGCTGATCGAATTCAACGGTTAATTGAATCATTAATTAATTAAAGATTAAATAAAACATGATAAGTGCCTCGGCAATACAAAGCATAAAGGATATATTATCTAAATGTGTGATATACAGTTGTATAGATACAAAAAATTTTTTTTAAAAGACATTTTATGAATGTTGATTTTTTTTGGCACTACTTTGACTGAATTAAAAAAAAAAAATTTTGAATTAACTTAAGCTACATTTGGAAAATAAATTTTTGTTTTTTTCTTTTGAACACTTTTAAATGGATTTCATAATTCTCGAATGCACTAAAAATATTAGACATTTTTTTTTACAACTTTCAGAAAGTCACATAGATACTGTAAATCCCAATAAGATTCCGCTTGGTCATGAATCATTTATAAATAAGAACCAATCAGATAAGATAGGTAACTGATTCTCACAACATTTTCTGGACCTAATTCTCAAAATCAGTCTCGTTGGCGAAGTCTATCCAAATTAAAAATAGAGACAGTAGCCCAAATGAGTCAAAACATTAAAAGGCATAGCATAATAATTCAGGATTATGAAAAAAATGAATAGAAATTATGCCTCGGCAAGCCAAACAAAACATTAAGCATGACAATTAATTCTTATAAATAATTGATTTAGAAACTAAAAAAAAAGAAAATTAAAAAAAAAAAAGCCGAATCAAAATGATCTCAAGCTGCAAAATTAAGCAAGTAAACTCTAATATTTTAAAACATTCTAATTAATTATGCTCATACACTTAAGCAATTTTAATAGGTAAACCAAAAACATCAGTTGTTCATTGCTACCGATTGAATTTTTTTTTTCCTGTCGACAAGAGCATGTGAGCTTGTACAAAATCAAAATTCGGAAACACCCAACATTATTAAGGCATAAAACTTTGCTGTGGCTTTGGATGAATGAAATCACATTCTAAATAAAAAGAAATATGGCCTAGGCAATATAAAAGTACTTAATAGGGCGGTAACTTTTATTTAGTTTTTGTTTTTGTATTATTTCATGATTTTCGGCTTTTGTCAATTTTTTTTTTTGAATATTTTGGCATTTGCCGTATTTTTTTATAATCATATAAAGTTCCGAATAGCCAAAATAAGATTTAAAAATGAGTAAATCATAAATATTTTTTGTCATCTTTGGTTACTCATTTTTTGAGCAAAATTTTTTTTTTAAATCAGTTTATATCCTGGAATTTTTTTTCTCTCTCATTTTCTTTAATGTTTACTGCCCAATATTTCGGATTTGTTTCTCTTTTCAATATTTTGGTTAATATTCGACCTTTTTTAGTAAATATTCATTTAAATAGTTGGGGTTTTCAATATACATCCCAGCCCTAAGTATAGGACAATTACTTCGATATTATTTTATACAATTTCCTTACAATTTTTTTTCCTCTCACTTTCTTAAATATTTGCTCAATATGGATTTGTTTTTTTTTCTCTTCAACATTTTTGTTATTAATTCGACCTTTTCGTAAATTATTATGCTTACTCTGAGATTTTTTTTTATTTTATAAAATGTATGTACCATCCTAATTTTAAAATGAATTTTGCCGACTAAAAGCAAAACTTTGAAAATTAAAAAAAAAGTGAAAGACAATTACTTCGGTAAGCCCAAACAGACTTGGTTAAATTATCTGATTTCATAAATAAAAATTTTTTTTTCACAAATCGGCTTTACCATTTCTGAAAATAATTAAAGATATTTGGTCACTAAATCGTTAACTGATCGAAACGACAGTATAATCACAGATAATTTCTCATGAATGGGAAATGAAGACCTGTGGTTAAAAAAAAAAAAAAAGTGGTTGGTGCTGTAAGCAAGGACCAGAAACTCATGAAAACAAGACGTATGACACGAAATTCGAAAATTATTCCTTCGACACCTATTAATTAACTATTAAAAAAAAATAATATTACATTTGCTAGTCTTGTTATGATGACAAATAGGTGTTGAAAGTGTAATAACGTTTCAAGTTGAACTTTTGGGTTTACTTAAACCGTTAAAATATTTGCTTCGGCAAGAATGAAAGTACGTATAAGAAATGTTGAATTATTATTAAATTTGTCATATAATCTGAATGATAAGCCTCTTCATAAAGCATCTATCATCTCCATTCATTATGGAATCATCAATAAGAATTGAGTTGGACTTTAAAAAAAAAAGATATGAAATTCTACATAAAAAAAAAAAATTAAAAAAAAAATTTTTTTTTTCTATTTATAGACACTTCTATGCCATCTCTTATTATGCAATGTATTTTTAAGGCTAAGATAGTACATTATAGAGTGCGATTCTACAATTCCTTGTTTTATTAGAGCGCTTATTCATACGAAAATTTAATGCTTTTATTTAATTTTATTTAATTTGTAATATTATTTAAATATTTAATTCCATTTTGTATTTAATTATTTTAATTTAATTTGTATTTGTTTTCCATGCTTTTCCTGAATAAAGGCCATTCCTAAAATGGAGTTGGAGATGGGAGGGAAATGGGACTGATCACCCCAAGACCCCCTCATAAAAATGGTTGGAATTCTGAGGGTTGGGAGCCCAAAGCCTAATTCAGCGCGTTCCACTGGCACATGTGTTACTGTTGGAGGGGGTCGAATATTAGAAATTTAAATGTGCCTATTTCTAAGATTTGTGCTTTCGAATGATAGCAAAAAAATAGGATTTGTTCGAACACGAACAAAGTTATAAACCGAACATTTCTGGTGTAAAAGCCAAAAACCCAGTCAAATCAAAAGTACTGAAACCAAGAAAACAACAAATAAATGTGAGGAGTAATTATCAGATCAATTTCCATTCATAATGATCGATCATTTGTCATTTCTCAATAATTCGTTCACTTTTTCTTCCGCTGCCCGATGGGCCCGGGATTCATTTTCAGATGACTTTTTGCATTCATTTGGCCCGCCTTTGGAGGAGACAATGGCCTGAATGAAGTGCAATTTAAAATAGATTATTAAAGCAAAAGCTGATGCCACTCACCCAATGGAATCTCCGTCAAGCTTAAAGTTGACAACGCTCAATTTGTCCGTCTTTTTATCCTTCCACTGAATCGTCCCCCCAATTTGGCATCGCTTCATTAGCCAATAATCACTGTTATATTCATCTCCGTCGTCATTCTTTTCTTCTTTCTCCAATGTTAGCTTTTCGTTGGTCCGTTCGTTCTTCAATTCAAATGGGCCAATTTCCGTTGATACAAAATCTTCAATTCGAATTATGTAACTGGCCGAAGAAGTGGTGGCGTTGAGAAATGCCTAAACAATGGGAAATGCAAATCAAATGCTTTTTCATTTTGCTAAAATATGGCCTCACCCTTTTGAAATGTTTGACCAATTCATTTCTTTCTGACGTATGATCATAATCACAACAACTCAATCGCTTCGCTTGGCCATCTTTTCTCGGCATGTGCAACCATTTTGACAGCGCTTGGCCAGCAGTTGCATTTGGTCCATCATCAACGATCACTTCGGGGAATAGATCATCGGAATGGATTGAAATAATATTGAGATCGGTGAGCATTGTCGGCAAAGTGTGGCGACGCAAATTCTCAAGATCACACCCATAAGTGAAATTCAAATGGCGAATGTTTGTCGAAAAAATTGGCCAAATTTCACGTGCAAAAACATCCCAAATTTGCTGGACACTTTTGGCGTTATAAGATAAAGGCACATGCAAACTCAAATCGGTGTCTTTGTCAAAAATTTGCTGATTGGCATGGAGAAATGTGATGACGGAATGGTTAATGTACCTGAAGGAATCCTCTTATAATAATTCAAATAATTTATGAAATGAACGAAGTTATAATTACTCAATGTGAAGGTCATTAAAGCGAATTTTCTTGGGCAGCGGACGGTCGGGCAACGGAAATTGCACAGATTTCAAACCAAAATCGACAAATAATTTTGGCATTCCAATGTCCTTGCGAATTGTAATTGGTCTCAAAAGTGGCAATTCGCTTGTGCAATTGAAATGTTTGTCGACCAGCGCATTAAAACATGGCGAAAGAAGTGCCAATTTGAGGCCGAGTTGGAGACGGTCAAAAAATGGGAGAATGTCCATCCAAAGATCGTTGCACACCCAACTGAAATGCAAAAAGCTCTTATCATTTGCCATAGAATGGGAAAATTCGGCTCACATTTTCCTCAAAGTTCGATAATTCATTTTCATCGCCACGCGAACACTTCGCCGTTTTCCAAATACGGTCACAAATGAGCCAAAAGATTCGGCGGAGGAATGTTTTTTCTTTTTTTCGGCGGGCGGTGCCATTTAAAAAATATAATAATTTTGCCTAAATCAAATTAACAATGAAATGATGGACATTCCAGCAGAAGTTTAAACAGGCGCATTTGGATTTAGCCGTTTTAAATTGGTTAGAAAATTGGGTAAAAAAACAAATCCGGGAAGGCGAATACAAAAAATACAAAAGAAAACAGAATGTTAATGTTAAACGCCAACGGAATTCCCGTCTTTTTCCGTTCTGACAATGAGTAGGAAAAGGAATTTAATGCAAAAAAAAAAATCGACAAAAAGTGCAAAATTGCAACAACAAAAAAGGCACAAATTGAAAAAAGGACAAAAATGCACAAGGTGTTGGACGCATAAAAATAAGATTTTACCAAAAATAGTTGCATTTATATCCTCGAAATAATGAATGCTGTAAGCGCTTTGTGAATTTGCGCGCATTTTTGTTGATTTTTTATTGAAAATATTCTGATGAAAAATTAGGCGTAAAGAATAAATTAATTAATAGCAAAATTCCATTAAAATTCAAATTTTACGGAAATCATTTAAATTTTCGGATGGCAATTTCCTTTTTTTTTAAACTAGGTAAAGGCCATTGGTCGATTTTTAATAGCTTATTTGTTAGTGAGATAAAAGTAAAGATTTAAGGAATTGGTAAATATTTCTAACACAATTATTCCCCTCTTTTTGTGACTTCCTTTGAAACACTGCAAATTGTGCTAATTGCCGCAAAATGAATCGACGGTAATGAATTAAAAAAAAATTCATTTAACTAAATTGTTTTCCGCGCATTTCAGTTGGCTTTGTACCGATGTTTGGATGGACACTCTCTCATTTTTTGGTCGTCTTCAACTCGGCCTCAAATTGGCACTGATTTCGGCCCGTTTCAATTCGCTGGTGGACAAACATTTCGATGGCAAAAGCGAATTGACACTTCGGAGACCAATCACAATTCGCAAAGACACTTTTGCAGAAGTGCCAAAATTACGTGTGTTTATTGGTGCCAATTCTGTTGAATTTCCTTTGTCCGACCGTCCGTTGCCCAACAGAATTCGCTTTGAGGACCTTCGGATTAAGTAATTCGGATTCAACAGCATTGATTGACGACAAATCATTCCTTTATCAGCTACATCGACGGTTCCGTCCTCGCATTTCTCCGTGCCAACAAACAAATTTGGAACAGCGGCACCAATTTGCGTTTGTATGTGGGTCATTACAAGAACAACAACAACAAGGACATTGTCCAGCCAATTTGGAATGCTTTTTTCCGTGAAATTTTTCCCATTTTTGCGCCAAACATTCGCCATTTGAACGTTCATTATTCTGATCATCTGCACGATTTGCTCCGTATTTCGCCGACAATTCTCTCCGATCTGAACATTAATTCAATCAATTCTGGTTGGCTGATGCCCGATTTGAATGGTGCCTTTGATGAGCCAAATGCAACTGCTCGGAAAGTGTTGAACGAATGGCTGCACACACCGACCACCGATGGACAGCCGAAGCGATTGTTTTGCTGTCTTTTTGCGTCAAGAACCATGGAATGGGTCAACGATTTCAAAGAGGTCAGTCGCCACATTTTCGAAAATATTTCGGTTTGAATGCCATTTGATTTCGTTTTAGCAATTTCTCTGTGCCACCACTTCTGTCAGCTACAAAATTCAAATCAAAACCCTCGCGTCAATGGAGCCATTTGAATGGATGAATGAACTGACCAACGAAAAGCTGACATTGACAGCTAAAGATGGGTCGGTTTGCCAATGGCTAATGAAGCGATGCCAAATTGGGGGGACGGAGTCGATTCAGTGGGAAGACGAAAATTTGGACGATTTGAACATTGTCATCTTTTCCATTTCCGATCTCCAAAGCTGCATTGTGTGAGCAATTTACATATAAAGCATTTGATTTTATTTCAAATTGTGCTTTATTTAGGCCATTCTCTACTCCACCAGCAGCAGAAGAGGAAGAAGCGGGACAAAGCATCGAAAAAGATGACGGGCAAAACAACATCAACAACAACAACAACAGTGATCAGCAGAAGAAATAATTAATTAATTGGGAAATAACCGATCATTATGCATAGTGATCAAAGGAATTTATTAAGGAAAATCGCAAATTACATACTTATATATATGTTTACATGTAAATTAATCGGCTGTATAAAAATGGCAAAAATAAGTGCAAAATAAAATCAAAAGTTTGAATTGGTCGAATTTGAAATTTGGGGAAAAAATTTCTGCGGGTAAAATGCATAAGAGTTTCCAAAACAAAAAAGAGAGAAAAATAGAATGGATAAATTTACAGTGATTCGCCTCCTTTACAGTTCTGAAAAAACTAAAAGATTTGTTGTCTACAAATCATAGCTCTGCTGGTAATAAAGACTTTAAAATGAGTTATTCCAAAAAAAGAGCTGAGAAACACTTGATTAGCTCACTTAAGCTTTAGAAAGCTACCAAAATTTAAATAATTCAACAGAGATACTTGAGCTTAATATAACACAGTATGATAAAATATCATTAAAAGCAAAGTACAAAAATTTATGCACCCAAAATATTAATTAAGCTTGGGATTTGTGAAAACGTTGAGCAAATATTGCAGAGATTTAAATCACCATTTTAAAGAAATTGCCAAAAAAATTATTTCTAAGTGGAAAAATAATTAGATAAAATGAGTCAAATAAACAATAAATTAATTGCCTCTTAATGACATACATCTGCATAAAAATATTGGGAAATAAAAATATACAAATTGAACAACTAAACCAATCCGTGGCCAAGTTGCGCAACGACCTGACCACGCTGCTGGCCGAGTGTTCGTCGTCAGAAACAAAATCGCGCTATTTCACGCCCTATTTGTCCAAACTGAACGCGCTGCTGTTCCATGATTAGCGAATGTGCCGTCCTCTTCGTCGCACCTTTGATCACACACATACCGTATTTCTTCGATTATACGCCCCCCTCGAATGGAAGCCCCTCCTCGAATATAAGCCCCCTTTGGAGAGGGGTTGAACAATAGAAGCCCCCCCTCGAGTAGAAGCCCCCTTCGAATATAAGTCCCCCTCAAAAAAAAAATTTTTTTTTCAAAAATCTTTTGAAGTCAGAAAAGTGCAAAAACTATTGAAAACAATTTTTTTATAAAATATTAACAAAAAATATTAGGAAAATTCAACATCAATTTCTTCATCGCTTTCATCTTCGCCTAAATCGATTTCTTCCACCATTTTCAGTACTTCTTCTTCCTGTCGGCGTTGCTTCAAAAGAGCGAGCCCATTTGGAATTGCTCCGTCCGGCTAAAAATAAGGATTTCAAAAGATCTAAACATTCGTGAGCACCTTAAAAACGTGAATTTTGTCGTCGTGTCGGCCTTTTTCTTCCTTACTAATCCCACACGTCAAAAAAGAGTCGGCAATCATTTGCTTTGGAAGCGAGTCCCATGCGTTGGCAATCCATTCCAGGTAGACCTCCATTTGCGGGGCCTTAAGATTTCCGCCTGACGTCGTCGCTTTTCTCCATGGGCCATCCAATCGTTGTACAGCTTCCGAATTGCTTCTTTGAAGGGCACGTTCCAACAAACATCAGGCGCCTGAAAATATCTGTATCAATAAACAAAATTTTGGGGTTGACCTGAATGTATTTGGTGGTGCCACCCGGGATGACCGCAGAGTGAAGTGCCAAGCGACGAAGCGTTTTCTTTGTGTCCTCGCTGATGTGGCAACGGAAACTGTCCCACACCAAGAGACGGGCGCCGAAATGGAAATTTCCGAAAATCTAATTTTAAAGTTATAAATAACTTTGTTATTCTTCTGCACCTTTTCCAAGTACTCGGTCGTCAAGTCATTGTCCATCCATGTTCTGCCACACCATGACAAAACAAGTGTTTTTTTGAAGCGGTCGATGATGTTTGGTACGGGTCGCTTGTCGCTTTTTCGGGAGCAGCACGAACGGTCGCATCTTCGTTCCATCTGAGCGCGCCGTGAGGAGGACGGTAACCCGCGCTTTTTCATGTCCGGTGTTGAGGACAGTGACGGTCTTCGAGCCCTTCTCAGCAACACATGTCCCGCCACCTGGGTCAAGCCAAACCGCCGTTTCGTCCGCCGCGTAGACATATGTGTAGCTCAAATTAAAAAGGAAAATACAAAAAAAAAATTCACGTTGGTACCTGTTTTTGTGCATGAGTTGTTGAATATATAAAATGAAGTCGAATTTTTTAATACGTAGGTACGTACTTTTTGAGTCGATGATTCAGGCACGGTTTTTACTGCGTCCATATTTAGGTAATTATAAAATGATTGCTGTATTTGGTATTAAAAAAATTTGAAAATAAATACCTACCTAATTAGGTATGATAGAATTTAAATGAAAATTTGGTAAATATGTATATATTTCTAAAAAAATCGAACAAATTTTCTTAGCTGAAAATGAAAAAAATACTTTTTAATTAATACGACTGAAAAATTTCGGTATTTTGGCAAAAATTTTACAAAAAAAACTCAACTTTTGTCAGATTTTTGTCAAAAAAAAAGGGTTGAACTATAAAAGCCCCCCCTCGAGTAGAAGCCCCCTCCCCCTCGAACATAAGCCCCCTTTGGAGGGGGGTTGAACAATAGAAGCCCCGGGGCTTATAATCGAAGAAATACGGTATATCCCCTTGCTTATTCCGTTTTGAGCTAGCAAAACCTGTATAAATTAAACGGCCAAGAAATTTATTCTGTGTAATAATGTTGAGATTTGCTTTTAACTCGCCTCCCAAATTTTCGGAAATTTTCAAAAAATTCTTTTTCCGATTATTAGGATCACAAATTTTTTGAGCCTTGGTGTGACCCGAATTCAATTCCCCACCCCATCCTGTAAAATATTTTATGGATGGGAAGTCGGTAGGCGAATGGAAGTCGGTAGGCGAATCTCATTATTACCATGAAATTGTCATTTTAAAATTCATTTTAATTTATTTTTTGTTCGTATCCCGTTGGACCCGTGACCGGAAAATCGGTCAGTGGAAAATGCGTCAGTAGAAAATGCGTCAGTGATACAAATATTTTAAAATAAAATTCTATGGCATTAGTATTGTAATATAGAAGTAAACTTCTATAAGAAAATCATTTTCAATTTCGAACCCCGGACCCGAACTCGAGCAAAAAGTCGAAAAGTCAAAATTTTTCGAAATTATTTTTTTCATAAAAATCGGCATAAATTCACGGAAACAAAATAAAAACTATTAATACTGCAATAAGAGATCATTTATGCCGTTTTTGAACAAAAAATGCTAAATTCGAAAATTTGGACTTTCAACTTTTTGTTCGAATTCGGGTCCGGGGTTCAGAATTGGCCGAAATGGATAGCAGATTCGTGGTCAGTGCCTTCGAAAACGCAAGGAACTTGTTTTATGACAATAAAATTTTCACTGACCCATTTTCTACTGACGCATTTTCCACTGACGCATTTTCCGGGCGCCGTTGGACCATCTCTCTCTCTCTCTCTCTCTGTGTGTGTGTGTTGTACGGTCTCTCTCATTTCTGTGTGCTCAATATATACTGTATCTCCCCCACCCCCCGAAAAATTATATTCCGTGCAATTTTTGCTGTTGTTGTGTTGCAAATTTTGTTCATTTATGAGACCTTTCTTTTCTTTCTTTTAAAAATACGTCGCCGATTTTTGGTCCAAAAATGGAATAAAATTATACTTTTTGCTGTGCAACTTTCTCCCATTCTTTTCACAATGAATGCATAACATTTTCTGCTGGTGGGTGGCGGTCGGTGGCCACGCCACACGTCTTTTGTCGGTTACAATTTGTGAGGGGACTCACTTTTTTAATTAATCAGTTAATTGGAAGATTTCATTAATTAGACCCCCAAAATTTTAATCATTTTGCGCTTGACTGGCCTTGATGACCAAAAATTAACTCCATGGCCATTTCTTTTTTGAAAAAATTCAATTTGTCAAATTGTTGTTTCTCCTCCATTTTCTATAAAATTTCCTTGATCAATAAATACACAGATAAAAAATGTGACGGTCTACCTCAGTTCGGCCCGGCACGATTCGGCCCCAGCGGCTTTTTGGCTATAACTTTTTTCTTTGTCAACCAAATTCAAAATTGTTGGTATCATTCGAAAGCTCTAAGTGTCCTCTATTAACCTGCAAAATTCTGAAAAATTTCATTGAGGTTCAAAAAAGTATGGTCAGAAGAGTTAAAAAAACCAAATTTTCCAACTTTTTTGGCCCTAAATTTGTTCAAATTGACCAATTTTTTTGAAATTTAGCAGGCTAATAGAGCATATTAAGAGCTTTCGAATGATACCAAGAATGTTGAATTTGGTTGACAGTGAAAAAAGTTATAGCCAAAAAGCCGCTGGGGCCGAATCGTGCTGGGGCCGAACTGAGCCAGTCCGAAATGTGATTAACTCCAAAAATTGGGAGAGGGCACCGTTTTTAAACAAAATATATTCAAATCGTTGTTTCTTTTAAAAAAAAATTTGTTTCAATTTTCTAAGAATTTACCCTGCAAAATTTCAAAAAATTTTGATAGGTTTCAAAAATATTCGGAAAACCTGGCCACATGTGTACTTATGGCCAAAACTTTGCTCAACCTTGGCCAAATTTTTTGAAATTTAAGTGCGCTAATAGAGAAATGTTAGGGCTATCGAATGATATCAAGAATGTCTAATTTGGTAGACTTTGACAAAAGTTACAGATAGTTTTTTGCTCGAAATTTTCATTTGATGGTTTTTTTTATAACGCCCTTTTTGATGGCTTTTTTATAATGAGATAGCACCAATAAATGTCCAATGCGAATGATTGGAGCGGAGAGGCGATGAGTGATGGAATGATCACAATTTTTTCCGTTTCCCGAAATTGACCTCTTTAGGGTCAATTTTTTAAATTTTATTCCAAAAGGGGACGGGGGGGGGCGGGGAGCATTCGAATTCAGGTTGTACGGTACAAAGGTTTTTGTAACCCGTAAATGTTCTATTTTTTCATTAGCAATAAATCCTGTGAAGAGCTTTTGACAAAAAATACAAATTTTTGAAGAAATTGATCAAATAAGAACAGCATAAAAAATGGTGCGTTAATTTGCGGCACTAAAATTTGAGTACAATTGGTTAACAGATTTTATCCTAAAATTGGTCCAATTTTGCGATTTTGGCAAATTTTAAAGAAATGTTTAGGGTCCAATTAAAAGCCAAGCGACGACTTTTTTTTTGCATTTAAAACGCTTTTTTTTTGCGACGCCTTTTCAAACAAAAAATTTTGGGGACAGGGTGATCCGGCGGCGCTGATAGGCGCCGCTGGGAAAAATTTGTATTTTTAATGCGATTTGTTAACAGATTTTTGTCGAAAAAAATAATCAAATTTTCGCAAACCTTATATTTTCTTGATTAAACCATTCTGCCATAAGTTTCAAAATTATGAGTATATTTAAGAAATCAGAACAAAATGGCGCCACTACCTCCAAATTAGGACATTGCTGACAAATAAGGACATTTTTGTTTTATCAGATTTGGAACCATCAAATCAGGACATTTCTGATAAACAGGAAAGATGAGAACCCTGGACAAACCCTGAAATATTGAAATAAATAATTTTTTATTCAAAAAGCCCAATATTTTTTTATTGACGGATTAAGCTGAAGTAAATTTGAAGCTAAGTTAAACAAAACAAATAAACAACATGGTGGACAATTCCCAGTTCCCACATACATACATTCGAACAAACACTTAAATAATAATGCGCTGTCCTCCTTCGTCCACTTCTTCAAACACACTTTCTTCTTCTGATGACACCGATGAATTGCGCCGTTCCTCCCCCCTCTGCTCATGCTCCATCCATTCAGACGCTGTCAACGTGTCCAAAACCCTAAAATTTTGTTTTTATTTTGGAGAAAAGGCTTTTTCTTATTTTGTTTGTCACGGTTTACATAATTACCTTTTCTTTTGGTTTGTTAGAGTTTTTTGTGTGCCGCGAATTTTTATGAGGTAGAAAATATAAATATAACAAGAAGACGGAACACGTGACAAGTGTATACAGTAAGTATACAATATACAAAAAAACTTTTTAATGATAATCAAAATTCACCTTCTTTATCATTTTTTTGCGCGGAATGAGCACCATTTACGCCAGTTCCTCAGCTTCGTCCAAAATTCGGTCCACTTCCCGTCGCGCTTTGCGTGTGTTCGGCTTAGCCTCCACATCAGCAAGCTTAAAAAAAGAAATTTGCTTTTCCACGAGCTTACTTTGCTTTTTCAAAAAATTCACATATATTTTTGCTTTTTCACGAATTTATTATAATTAAAATTTGCCTTGCGAGCTAATTTATTGGCTTCTCTCATATTGTCTCTGTGGCCAACCCACTTCACGCAAAATAAGAGTTCGGCAATTTTGCCTCCATAATAGCACGCAATTTCTGCCATCATCTGGCTGCGCGTGCTTTCTGCGCGTGGCTCACTCGCTGTGTACCCATCAAATTCGCCGTTTGGGTCGGGCACCACAGAAACCTAATCGACAAAGATTATTTTCATACAAAAATAGTTTAATTTACCTCCAAAATTATTTCTGATTCTCAATGGAACAACCAAAACAGCGTTGCGCTGCCTCATGAACACAAACGCTTGCAGTTTTTGCTCATTAAATAAATCTTATTCTAAAAATGCAAAGAAGCCATGAAAAGTAAGCCAAAAAAACTACTAAAATACAGAAAACCATAAAAAGGCACAAAAATGCAAAGAAAGTTCTCGAAAAATAGCCAAAAGTAACAAAAGCAAACCTCATTTTTTTAAAATAAGTTTTTAAATATTAAGCAATTTAAAAACGGTTAACTTAACTTAAAAAAGAATAATTTCAGTTTACCAGAGCCCGAATTTTTAGACACCAAAGTTTTTTTTAAATAGGCACCTAAAATAAACACGAACGAAAAAGGCATAAAAATGTAGAAAAGAATAAAAATCACAAAAGATTGAAAAAGGCATTAAAATTAATATTTTTGGATTAAATATGTGCCACTTGTTTATGTAGAGTAGGGGTCGAAAACCAACGTGGGGGGACCCTTTTGATTTTCAATTTTTTCAAAATAATGAGAAATTTTATTTTAAGGTTGCTGGTCATAAACAATTATTTTTGCAAGGCGTAAACCTCCCCTTTTTTTATTTTGTCAGTCTCTGCTCTGTTTTTTTTCGGCCCCTACGCTACATAAGGCAGATTACGTAAAAAAGGCAGAAAAATTACGTGCCCGGCATTAGACAGCAAAATCGCAACAAAAAAAAAAAGTACCAAAAAGTTAAAGCTAGAAGCTTCAAACCAAGTTAAAAACTCGTTCTTCGTGCGTATTAGGCCGTAACAAGTTAGCACAAAAGGCATCTGTCTCAAAATCCGGGCTTTGTATCATTCGAAAGCAAAGTCTCAAAAATCGAAATTTTGGTAATTTTTTGACAAATTTATTAACAAATTACTTTTAAATTTTTAAAAATTTTCACGGCGGTGCCTATCGGCATTGCTGGACCCCTGTTTCTTAAAAGTTTTTTGGAAAAAGCGCGCGGTAAAATCATTTTTATGATTTTTTCGGTACTTATTGGGTTTACATGATACTTTTAACATACATTTTCAGATTCCTATAAATGTGTTTTAGAATTAATGAAAAAGTTTTAAGGGGTTTTCGAGGTCGCTGATCACGAATCCGGGCCCAGACCAGCGATATCGTTCACTACATGAGCTGTACAGGGACAAAGGCCAATGAGGATATCATCCATACAAATTTTCTAATTTTATTTGTGTTCGAATTCGGATCAGGGGTTCGAAATTGGCAAAAATGGGTGCTGTATTCGTGATCAGCGACCTCAAAAACCCCTTAAGACTTATTTTCATTAATTTCTAAAACATATTTATAGGCATTTGAAAATGTATGTTAAAAGTATCATGTAAACCCAATAAGTACCATTTTTTCAGTGGTAAGAAATTTTCCAAAATGCTGATTTTAACTATAATGATAATTTTTTGTCGACCAAATGCTGATTTTGAAAAATTTTCGGTTGGGAGTCCTGTGTCACGCTAATAAAATATCGTTTTAAGTTGATTTTTCATGTTTTTAATGCGTTTTTCTTAGTGCTACAATTTGTTTTGCAAAAAATCTGAATTTTCGGGTCTGAAGTGGTGGAAATTGGGTGACAATTTGTCACCGCCACTCGCCATGACTGCCGAACGGTCGCTGTGCTTTGGTCCAAAATTTCTCGGTTGACAAATGCGCGAAAGCGAGTCAACGAAAATGGGGCCGACCAAAGTGCCGGCGAAGAACAGAACGAACTCGGAAATTTCGAGCAGCCCCGGCGGGTCAGAGATGGCCGTTTCCGTCACAATGTTGTCCTCGTGTTTCCACCGATCTTTGCCACTTTTATTGCCGTTGTGCGCTAGGGCATTGGACGACAGAAAATGTGAAAGGATAATACGCAATTTTTAGGCGCTCACAAGAAGCACCAGCCAAAAATTCAAATGAACGAAAATGACTCAAACAGTGCGCATGCACTGAATTGAAATGTATTTTTTAATATTTCTTTTGTATGGGATGCATTTGGTAGAAGAGAAAAGAAAAATAGTGTGGGAAAAGAAGAGAGAAAGGCAATGCTCAGAGTTTTCCCCTCCATCTTTTCCCCTTCTCTTTTTCAATGCTATTTTCCACATTTTCTGTTAATTTAAACTAGGGGTTGGATCGAAAAATAAGAACACTGCAAAATTGCTTTTAATCGCTTGCGTAACAATTTATAATTAATTAGCATCAAAATATCATATTTTTCATGGGTACAGCCAGCAATGTAAAACGACGATCTTTTTTTTTTCATTTGTTCGACTATTATTAAATTAATAATGTTTTCTTCTTTTATTTTTGATTATTAAATAAAATTTTTTGTTTTCTTTGGGCCAATAATTGAATTTTATAACGAAGAAACGAAAACCGACTACACAAATTGTTTATTTATTTGGTCCATTGGACTGATTTCTGTCAAATATTTCATATTATTTTTAATTAAAAAACAAACTCAAAATAAGAAATATGATTAATAAATTCGTTAAAATAAATTTTTAATACTTTTCGGGAAAAAACAATAAACCGCCGTCATCAATGAATGTAACTGTTGGCATTGAAATTCTTTACGTGCCATTTGCCATTTCAATTTTTGGTCTTCTTGGCAATGCGATCGCTTTCTTAACAATTATTCTCTCTGATCTTCGAAAGGTATTTAAAAAAGCATCATGTCTAGGTGTCAAATTATATGGTAATCTGTTTTCTAGTTTTATTTTTCGCTAAAAAAGAGTAATTTTTGGCTTTATTGTGCTTTTTTCTTATAAAATGATATTTTACACAATGTTTAGCCATTTTTGAAGGTTTTACTTTACATTAGCGATTTGAGGAAATTTTGAGAAAATACAACCTGAATTTGAAAAATTTAATCCATTTTTTGTCATTTTATGGCCATATTTCGCGATTTTATATCCATATTTTTGGGCATTAATGATGACTCTTTTTCATTTCAAAAAAATGAAATAATTTTAAAATTTTTATAAAAAAGGAAATAAAATTATGAAATTTTATTTTTTCTATTATAATATTCTAATAACCAGCAAGAGGGAGTTGGCCAGACGAAGTTGGCCCGTTCCGTGTCCTTGGTTTAAGTCCTCCAACTAATTACTAATTTTAAATTTTATTTGCCATTCTCAGAATTACTTTCTTATTTTTTAGGGACAAATGATTGTCCTTGGTTCAAATACTCCAACTAATTAATTTTAAATGTTAATTGCTTTTTTTTCTCAGAATTACGTGAACATTTACCTTTTGGTGCTGCTCTGCTCCGACTCTGTGCTTCTTCTCGACATTTTCGTTCAGCCTTTGTTCCGTTTGGACGTGCTCACTTTTTGGACGTGCGCAATCATCGAATATTTGTTCAATGCTTCCGCTTTTGTGAGCAGTTTTTCGATCATTTCACTCACCGGCGAACGCTTTTTCTCCATCATTTTCCCTCTCCGACATTTAAAGGTCATTTTTATTTAATTCATTTATTTATATTTAAATTCATTTTAATTTCGGCTAATTTCCTCCATTTATTCATTTCATTTAATTTAATTATTGTTTAGTATTCAAACAGTGACAGATGGAAATTGATCATTTTTGGTTGGTGCCAACTCTTTTTCTGAATGCCAATGTTTTGTTCTTCGCCCTCAAAAACACTGAAAATGATCCCTACACAATTCTTGTCCAATCTTCGTTTGGTGACAATGTGAAATGTGTTTATGACTATAAAAATTCATCCGCTTATGTAAATATATTATATAAACATTGAAAATTTAATTTATTTTATTTTTATTTATTATTTTTATTTTAGTTTTTGTTTTATTGGCCCCGATTAATTTTTACTTTTGTTTTGCCTGTTATAATTATTCTGATTGCCAACCTGGCAATTGCTTTCAAAGTTCGCTCTCTGAACATCATTCAAGGTCAGTGTAAGCAAATTGAAACATTAGACCTAATTAATAAATAAATTACCCCCTTCTTAATTATTTTATGCCAATTTTTAAAAATTATTTTTCAAATTTCTCGCCTCCTCCTTATTGATTAATTCATTTGATATTTAATTGTATCTTTAATATACTCCAAAATTTACCACGTCGATTTTTAAAAAAATATTAACCCCTCCTAAATTGTTTTCTGCTAATTTTTAAATCCAACTCATTAGGCTCTTCATCCTCCTTATTGATTAAGTAATTTGGTATTTAATTGTATATTTAATACACTCTTAATTTGTTTTGTGCCAATTTTAAATCCAACTAATTAGGCTCTTCTTCCTCTTCATCCTCCTCTTCTTCTTCCTCTTCCGCTGACATCAAATGCAACAATGTCGTCCTCTTCGTCATCCCAATTGTTTTCGTGACTTTCAATTTGCCTTTTAATGTGCGCAGTGTTCTCAAATTTGTGCTCGCCTCCGTCACTAATGACTCACTTTACCAAAAATATTACGCCTTTTATTCCATTTCCTTTTTTCTCTATTGCTTTAATTTTTCAACAAATTTCATTATTTATGCACTTGCCAAGTTTTGTTGGCACTTTTAATCCAATCAAATCTCTAATTTTTGCTTTATTTTAGCTCATTGTTTCGTAAAGCATTGATCAAAGTTTGGATGGAACCGATCAAAAAACGCATAACAAATCAGCCAAACAAAGTCCAAGTCCACCCGATGAATATTATCAGAAAATAATATTTTGTTTGCTTTAAATTGAAATAGTTGAGAATAAATTTATTTATTTGCTATTCTGTTATTTTGGCCAATTGTCATTTTAATTTATTAACGAAAAATTTAATAAATTTCAAAAAATCTAAATATGGATACAAATGTGAATTTGTCGTACCCAAAAGTTTCAAACCAAGTATAAATTTTGTTTTACTTGCTTACAGGTTCTTAAAATATTCAAGTTAAAAAAAAATCTTTCAGAAAAATAAAAAATTATAAAAAAAAACTTTGAATGATAATTATGAACAGATTTTACCCAAATTTCGCAGTGGGATATTTCTGACGGACACACTTATGGACTTTTTGAAAAAAATAAAATAATTTCTTGAAAAAATAGAAATAAATTCTTAAAAATGGAAGATTTTGATATATCAAAATTTACTTCTTGACGAGGGAGTTGCTCCCCATATTTTTTAACTTTCTCCGAGGCCACCCGACAAATCTTTTCGGGGAATTTTCCTCTCCATTCCTGACTTTCATTCCCAGAGAGTGTAAGGCAGAACCATATATTAAATGTTCCATTCATTTTTCCAGAAAAATTTTTAATTTTTTCAAGAAATATTTTACTTAAAAATTATCCGCAATGTCTGCACGAATTTGCCTGAAAATTTGAAATATTTTCCAAAAAATCAAAAAAATTTATAACCAATTCCAAAAATAACTAAAATTTCCCAAAAATTGCGGAACCCAAATTTCAACACAAATTCGGAAATTGTTACTTGAAAACGCCCTACTTGCATTTTCTTTTTTCCATTTGTTTTTGTTTTTTCTTTAATTTTCTTATGTTTATTTCCTATTTATGTGTTTGTGTACATAAATAAACAATTCAAAGTTATGGAATTAAGAATATGATTATGTTGATTGATGACTCCTTCACATTTTGCCATTTATCCGTTGTAATTACCCAATTCCTAAGGATATTAATAAAAACAATATTTTACACCAGCAGAAACATTCTTTTTTAAATCCTCACATTGTCCCACGAATGATCAAAAATAATAATGGAATTATATTTCTTCATTATTTTAGCTTTCATTATTTATTCATTATGTCATTTCCATATGGAAAGCCATTCCTTTTAAATTTCAATGGGCCAAACAAAGCAAATGTAATAAATATTCTGTTTGCCTTTTCTTAATTTATTTTTTATTGTTTTAAAATATATATATATATTTTTAAATCAATTAAGGTGCTTTCAAATGTCCAATGTAAAAATTGTTGGGATTCCGCCGCTTGTCATAGTGATCTAGAAATTACTGATGACAAATGTTTGACCGTCCATTACAAGGAAAACGAATACGGTAAGTTTTTTTTTTAATTTAAAATGTATTTTCAATTCTTTTTTTTTAATTTAAATTCTTTTTTAATTGCTTTTTAATTAAATTTGTAATATATTTTATTTAATAGTTTTTAATTTAGTTTATGATATATTTTTCAAATTAATTTATTTCTCACATTTAAATATATTTTTATTTTATTTTTTTATAAGGGCGCCGTTCCGTGTTCGCAAAACCTTCGATCTTTCCGGAGTCCGATCCCTCGGACATTTTCTACTTTGAAGTTTTCATAAAAGCTATGAAACAGTGAGTTTGTACTAATCACTTTACTAGAATTATAATTATTATATTATTATTTTTTCACATTTCATTTTTTAATTGTGTAATTTTTAGCATTGCTTTTATCGGATTGGCTGAAAAACAACAGCAAATTTCATTTGACGAAAGTATTCATTGTGGCACCGGAATTTACCAATATACAAGCGGAGGATACCTTTGGATTAGCGGATTAGCAAGGAAGGGAAGTGCCAAATATTCTTTTGGTGCCGGAGACACCGTCGGATGCGGCGTCAATTTGGCCGCTGGACAAATTTTCTTCACCAAAAATGGACATCTTTTGGGTTAATGAACAATTAAAAATATAAAAATATTTCCATTTCCAAATATAGGTAATTAATGTTCCAGGGATTCAATTTTATTTTAAGATTTATATACAAAGTCCATTAAATGTTGCTTATTTTCACCTTTTGTGAAAGTGTTTTTGACTTTTTCGTTCCTTTATGAGCATATATTTCTTAATTCCTTGGCCATTAAAATGAATTTTGCATTTTTTGTCCAAATGTTCACGATTGAATAACCATTTTTAATGCTTTTCCATTTTCTTTTTTTAAGATGCTTCTCAACTGCTCTTTTCTCATCCTCATCCTGCTTCGTCTTCTTCTTCCTCCTCTGTTTTTGATCTTCCATTAGTTCCATTTGTTTCTTTGTTCAGCTTTGACGACAAAATCGAGGCGAACTTTGGGCCCAATTTCGAATTCGATTTATCCATTCTCTGCTGATCCATAAGTCTTTTTATATTTGTGAGAAATTAACACATATTAATTAATTAGCTTTGTATTTACCAATACTTAAACTAAATAAATGCTGTGCAATTTTATCCGATTTATTTTTTATTGTCACTCTTTTGATTTTTAATAAATTGTCCCAATTGTAACCTCGGTAAATTGTAGCTTCTAATTAAATTTTGTTGTTTTCTTTACGCACTTTGTTTTTGTAAAACTGTTCAATAATTGTTGCCATGCCTTAGAAAATGTTCAACCAGAAAAAAAGTTTACCATTGGACCATTTGTGAATGTAAATAATTACATTAATTATTCAATGAAAGTTTCTTCTTTTTTAATTTTGTTTTTGTTTTTGCAAAATTTGTGTTATTACAATCTGTTAAAGTTTATTCATCATATTTTTTCAAATTTTCCCCCTGTTGCGTCGCGTCTGCTGGCATTGCCTGATCAACTTTTCTAAAAAAATCTTCAAAAATTTATTTGTGTGAATACAAATAAAAAATCGCTCGATGCTTCACTCTTTTTTTTTTGTTGCTTTTGATAATTTCTTGAAGTGTTATTGAAATTCGCAATTTTTTCCTTTTAAATCGACTCGGCCGATGAAAAACAAATAACTTTTACAAACTCTCTTAAATAAAAATAGAAATCGTTGTTGTTTAGAAATGACGCGTTTTTAATGAATTTTTTCTTTAAAAAAATAAGTCCGAAATTCCGAATTATAATAAATTTATAAGAAAAGAATATAAAACTTTCATCAAACCCATTAAGAAGCACAGGGTCAGCAAGCAATATCGGGTCGGTAGCAGTTCGTACAATGGCGTTTCGTACAATTTCAAATGGGAATGGCCATAACATTTTTGTTCTTCAGTTAATTTCTTCAAAATTAGCAGAAGCTAAGCGATTAATCATCTCTCCAAAAAGTTATGATATATAGTTTATAAAAAATTAGGATTTTCTTGAATTTTTAAGTCTTAGAAATCATAACTTTTTGGTGAGATAATTAATCGCTTAGCTTCTGCTTAATGGTAACTTCTAAACACGTAGAGCTTTCGAATTATACCAATTTTGAAGAACAAATTCGGCAGTGAATATTTTCGTCAATGAATACTTTGTTTTAAAGGTATTTCACTTTTCGTCATATTTCTAATATATATATAGTTATTTATCGCTTTTTATGTGGTAATTACAGACAAAACAAGTCACTTGCATAATAAAATTGTACTTTGAAACAGTGGAATATTATTATAATTCTTATTTACTTCAATAACTTTTATATCGTCATTTATTCCATGCGTTCTCGAATTGGTTTTTGAGTGGTGTTATTGCACCATAGGTGATTACGAGCATTGGCATTTATACCGCTGTCGACCCCAAATTCAACAGCTGAACTACAGGATTTTTTCGTGCTGACAAATGAGACGAAGCACGAAAAAGTGCAAGGTTGGGCGAAGCACGAAAAAGTGCAAGTGATCAAATTAAAGCAAAATAATTAATTTAAAAAATTAAAAGCAAAATAATTTTTAAAAAATTAAAAACAAAATCATTATTGTAAATAAATTAAAATTTATATTATTTCAAACATAATCAACATAATTTTTCAAATATAATAACAATTAACCCTTTATAATAAGACAGTCATAATAAATTTTAAATTAATTTTTTAAATTTTATATCAACAATATATATATGAACATAAAAGAAAAATATGTGAATTGGAAGAAATTAAAATGTAATTCAGGAAAATTAGTGACTATAATTGCCTAGTTCAAGAATTACCTTAAAATAATTATTTTAATTATAGTAAAATAGTTAACGAAAATTAGCTTATTTAGAATTATTCACATATATAATTACTAGAGTTGGTCGGGACCGGGACTGGTACTGAAAAAAACGGGCACAACTGAGTACCCAGTCCCGGTTTTGACAAATTTTGACCGGGACCGGGAAATTCCGGGTTTTTTCCCGGTTTTCCCAGCCAAAAAGTCCCGGTTTTTCAACCCGAAAATTCGTCCCGGTTTTTGTCAAAATTCCCGGTCCCGACCAACCCTGCATAAATATACATGTTTTTCAATGGTTAAGCTAATCAAATTTATTTGATAAGTAAAATTAAGATTTTCTCATTAGTAGGGTTGCACGAGGGTAAAACCCGGACGGGAAGAGACCCAAAATGGTTTTCACATAAAAGGTGCCGCCGGCAAAAATTTAAATTTTCTCGGGAATTGAATTCCGGTAATACTATCTATCCTGGCCTGATGCCACTGTTCCTGATTTTTTCAAAGTTCCGGTCTCTGTGGTAGTAATTAGGAAAATTTTACTGAGAAAGGATAATCATTAATGATTATTCAGAACTCTAGAGCCCTCTATGCCTATTCGGTATTAATGTCCTAAATTAAAACTCAATGATAAATCGAGTTTCCTAATTAATCAGATTACAGAAGGACCCTGACTTTCCAAACGAATTTTTCTTTTTGTGCACACCTTTTCTTGGTTGTATTTGTATTTGGTCCCTGTGCTCTAATCAAGGAGCTTACAAATTAGCTTATTTGTCAGCATTGGCATGGTGTGTTTGTACGTCTTCGAGATTTTTCTTCAAGATGCGAATAATTTTCGTCACGGAATTTAGTGGGATACTTTGTCCTGCTGGAGGACCAAAATTCCATCGGTGACCAATTTGTTGTTGTGCAAATCCACCCCTCGTGGGAATATCAACAAGTTGTCAATGTGCGGATCCACGTAAATTTTAGGCGACTCCAATGTTGACACCAATGTTCGGTATTTGCTTGGTGTAATGCGCTTCTTCAAACGACAAAGGCACCACCCGTCCCGTTCAAGCTGTTCAACTGTTTGCGTGAAGGACATTCTGACGGTGTTCACGCGCACATAACGTGGCAGAAAAGAAGCAGAAGACTCTGCCGGAGAAAGACTCTCAGATGAAACGCCGTTTTTCAGCAGCAAATTCGACTGAAATGAGTTTGGGTTTATTAAAACTAACAATAAGCGTATTTCTGCAGCCTCTGCATTAGAGATCGGATACGGGCCGGACCCGTATACGGGTTTTTACGGGCCCGTAACCCGTACTTTTTTTGGCCGATACGGGTTTTTACGGGTTAAGGGTTTTACGGGTTTTTAGCCCGTAAACCCGTAACCCGTATCGATGTCAAACCCGTAACCCTTACCCTTACCCGTACAATTACGATACGGGTTTTACGGGTTAATTTTCTTTCATTTTTTAAGGTGAAAATGGAGTAAATTTTTAAATTTTGTGCAGTCAATTCGCCAAAACTTTGAAATTGGGCGGTCAATTCCGTAAAATTTTCGGTGAAAAATCGAAAAAGCATTGGTAAATATTGTAAAATTTATGTAATTTGAAAAGAAATCAATTATTTCTGTACCAAAAAGTTTTTAAGTTATTGAATAGCTTTCGTTTAAATTTTTTATGAAATTCTTTTTTATTTTTCTTAATTCTTTTTTTTTTTACGAATTGGATTTGTAAATTCTTCAAAATTATAAATCATTTTAATGAAAAACTGATCGCAAAATTCATGAAATCAGTTAAAAATCGCAAATTTGGTCAATTTTTCTATTAAATCTAATAACAAATTGCAATCAAATTTAAAAAAATTTCCCGGAGGCGCCCAACGGCCACCGCCGGATGCCAATTGTTGTCTTTTTTGAATTTTGTTGCTTAAAATTTATAATAAAAATTTTATAATGTCTTTTAGCTTTAAATATTCAAAATTTATATTTATTAAACCTATTTTTATCAAAAAGAAAAAAACCCTTACCCGTATACGGACCCGTATTATTTTTGAATACGGGTTTTTACGGGTTAAGGGTTTTACGGGTTTTTAGCCCGTAAGCCCGTAACCCGTATAGATGGCAAGCCCGTAACCCTTACCCTTATCCGTATTTTCTCAAAATTCCGATCTCTACTCTGCATGATAAAAATGTATTTACTGTCGTAATAAATAGAAAGAACTTAAAAGCATTTTTTTAATGAAGAAGCAATCATAAAAACATTTTTTAGATATTAAAAAATTGTAAACTTTGAAATTGCGCAAAAATTACGCCAATTACTCTTTTGGCGTTTCGTATTGGCGTAAATTTCTACGCGCTAATTCAAAAAATATACTGATAAATGCCTTTTTTTTGCATTATTTTTTTGATCAGCCATAACTCGCTTCATTTCTAACTAAACTGAACAAATTTGATATCTAAAAAGTTTTTGAAACGAAGAATCTTTTTCTAAGCAAAAACTAAGCGATTTGAATTTTTACAAAAAAGTTATGAGTCTTTCAAATTTTCCTTACGTTTAACTCAAGTCCTAAGCCGCCGTTTTGACGGGTAAAAGTCGTTTGGGCGCGTAACTGCAATAAAATTACAATTCTATCGCGATAACTCATTTATTGTTCAAATTTTACATACAATGTGAAACGGAGTTACATTGGACCAGACATAGATACATAAATACATGTGTACACATATAGAACACATCAATACAATTAGAACAATATGATCACTGGTATGGAAATCGCAAACTTTGCTTACAGACAGTGATAAAACACAAATGATGGGGTAACAACCATATAATTTTGGGGATAGCGTCGGTTGGGAGGGGAACTGTTTGTTGGCCATTCCATCGTTCGTCCGTCCTCGTGTACTGCGGCGGCATCATTGACTCTTCTCACTGCTGGAGCTCTTCGATCCTTTGTGCTTCTTCTCCTTCTTGGCACCGCCGCTCGCTCCATCCGATGACTTTTTGCCGCCAAGTGACATGCCAACGAACTGAAAAGGGAAAACAAAACCGTTAAAATGGGAATAACAGATTTGGAATGAGCAAACGCACCATTCCACTTCCGCTGGGCACTGAAAAGGGGAAAAAGTTGTTAGAAGAGTTAACCAAAAATCTTCCCCATTCGCTCCCCTTTACTCACCGGTCGATGCGAGTCCGCCGCCGCCTTTTCCCGCCTTGGCAGCCGGTGCCGCTGTCGGCGGTGGTGCATTCTGCTGGATGAAGATGTTCGGGTCCAAGTGTTGAAGCGTCCCATAGTTCGGATCATCGGCTGAAAGGGGAAGGGGAAAGGCTGTCCACGGGTCGACCGAATCGGAAATTGGGACGATTTTGAGGGCAGAAAAAGGGCCAAACAGCCGACACACTCACTTGGAGTCGCTCCGTCGAGGTAGTCGTCCGAATTGGTTGGCACTTCCGCTGCTCCCGGTGGTCCGCCCGCTGCCGATGTTTGTGGCGTTGGCACAGCTGCTCCGGCTTTGGGCTGAAAAAAGAAATGAATTCATTTGTGAAAAAAAAGGGGGTGATCAAAAAACGGCGGACCTTTTTATTCTTGGAGCCGCCACCACAGCATTGGCTGAGGATGATGAACACAGCGCCGATGACAACCAGCGGTTGAAGGGGCAATAAAAAGACAACGGTGGAGGAGAAAGTCATTATTGTTTGGGAAGCAAATTGTGTTGCGAGGGAGCCAAAAGTAAGCATTTATATACTCATTTTTGGAACAAAAACCCGTAACAAAAAAATTTATAAATTTTTTTTTTCATAAACGCGTATATAAAAAGTGGGTAGATAGTAATTTAAATCAGTTATGGAAATTGAAAAAAGGTAATACCGGAGAATCTGGGCTCCACCCAAAAAAATTTTTTTTTTTTTTTTTTACGAAATGGTCGTGGAGAATGCGTGTGCCTTGGCCCGGACACATTACGGCATTAAAACGGTGCGATGGGAAAAGCCAAAAAAAAACAAAAAATGAACTCATTTGAGAGGCGGCATTGGCCGTAGCAAAAAATGGGGAACAGCTCGTTCCCCACCCCCCAAAAACTTTTTTTTTAAATTTTTTAACCTAAAATTTTTAAATCAGCAATTTTAGGAAAATCTGACAAAAATTTAGTAACTCATCATAAAAGTTTGAAAAAATTACTGAAAAGTTTTACTTTTTTTCCTGAATTTCTTATAAAAAATTTCTAATTTTTTTTCTTGAAAATTTTCTAGGTTATAGAAATTTTTTTGCGAGGGAACTGATCCGGGAGAAACGGCGGGTGATATTTTTTGGTAATGAGCGAAA
>SIJG01000092.1:426940-456996 GCA_023374025.1 Heterodera schachtii | reverse complement strand
AATAATTTGCTTATCTCAAACGACTAAAAATTGCTACGGAAGCCAAGCTTGTTGCACTTTAATATTTTATTATAATCTTCCATCTTAGACATGTCGTCAAAGTTTTGATCTTTTTATGCAAATAGGGCATTTCAATGTGTGTTGTTTATTCATCTTCTGTTCAAAGATTTTTTCCCTTAATTAGCGCTTGTCTTGAGGTGATTCCTCCCACAATTTGGGAATGTTAAAAATTAATTATCGCCATCGATTTACGCATTCGTTTTTTCTATTTTTGCCACCTTTGTTTCGCTATAAAAGCAAACTTTTAATCAACCATTCAAAGCAGTGAATTAGGGAGCATGGAATTTCAATAAGCTTGAAACAACAGACTAACTAATTAATAATTGGCGGCTTCTTTGATGCTTTCAAATGAATCATATGATATCCGATAAGCGCCATTAATGAAAATGTGTTCAAAATTTCTTCCTCATTCATCTAATCCTTTTATTGTCATATTATATAATAGCATTCATCTAATCCTTTTATTGTCATATTATATAATAGCCATCTGAACTTTTATTGCTGTACTTTATACCTAAGTTCATTCCTCACACATTTTGGGGTCATTCTTGAAAATTTTAAATATTATTTACTATTTAACTTGTTAAAAGTTTTATTTTCATTAATATGTCCTTCAATGTCAATTGCATCGTTGTGATCGGTGCTTGTCTGCTGCTCAAAGTCTAATATTTTAAATAAATTCAATACGGAGGTTTCAGGGTGGCTGATTCTGAGAATAAAATTTTTGGATTTTTGCTGCAAACAAAAAAACTTAACAAATTTGGGCCTAAATAACCATTTTACGTGGTTTAAGTCAATATTTTTTTAACTAATTGTAAGGCGTTTGAGCGCTGGTGGCGCCGGTAAGCGCAGCAGCGGAATTTTGGGATTTTTAATGCGAATTTTTATAGTCAGTACCAGTGATGCCGCGGGTTGAGAAAAATTTCGGGTTCGGGTTTCGGGTCGGGCACTCAAAAAATTTCGGGTTCGGGTTTCGGGTTGAGAAAAACTTCGGGTTTCGGGTTGAAAAAAACTTCGGGTTTCGGGTTAATTGACAAATTTTTATAATATGTTTCGATAAAAAATTTTTATCGAATGAAAAATCAATAAAAATTTTCTGCGTCGTCTTTTTCAATGTAAATTTCTCGAACAAGAGGTCTGGCGTGAAATTTTTTGTGTTTTAGGCATTAAACATCAAAATGGGCGTTACTCAAAAAACCGCCAAATCAGACAATTGCAAAGATTTTCAAGAAAAAATTCTTAGAAATTTTTTGAAAAATTTTTTAAGCTATTTTTTGGAATATTTTCGAAAAAACTTACTAATTTATTAAAAATTTCAAAAAAAAATTGCTGAATTTTTTTTTTTTTTGAACTTTTTCATAAAAAATTCTAAGGTTTTTTCTTAAAAAATTTCTATTTAAACAAAATTTCGCCGCCGAAATTTCGGCGCAGAAAAATTTAAACATTTAATAGAAATTTTTTAAGAAAAAACCTTAGAATTTTTTATGAAAAAATTCAAAAAAAAAAATTTAGCGATTTTTTTTTGAAATTTTTAATAAATTAGTAAGTTTTTTCGAAAATATTCCAAAAAATAGCTTAAAAAATTTTTCAAAAAAATTTCTAAGAATTTTTTCTTGAAAATCTTTGCAATTGTCTGATTTGGCGGTTTTTTGAGTAACGCCCATTTTGATGTTTAATGCCTAAAACACAAAAAATTTCATTTGGCGGTTTTTTGAGTAACGCCCATTGTGGCGGTTTTTGAGTAACGCCATAGCACCGGCGCCGCCGGGAAAAAATTTGAAAATTTGAGTGCACTTTGCTAACAGACTTTCATCAAAAATTGCCAAATTTTTGCAATTTTAAGGCAAGCGACGAATTTTTTTGCTTTTAAAAATGTTTTTTTGTGCGCCCTTTTTCCAAAAAATTTTTTGGGAACATTGGGGGTGGGGGGGGGCGGCGGTGCCGATAGGCGCCGCCGAAAAAAAAATTAAAATTTTGAGTGGAATTTGTTAACAGAATTTGTCAAAAAATGACCAAATATTTCTTTAATTTATGGTTTTAGACTTTTTAAAAAAGAAAAAATAATAATTTAAGTTGAAATATTTTTTAAAACGCTTTAAATGAAATAAATTATTAGTTTTTTTCTCAAAAATTTTTAAATTTGGCGATATGATAGTGATTCAAATATGTTTCACATTGCAAAAACTTTATCTTCTCAATATTTTACTCAGATCTCCATTCTTACCGGTGCATATTTTTTTGCCTATGCCGCGGGTTGAGAAAAATTTCGGGTTCGGGTTTCGGGTCGGGCACTCGAAAAATTTCGAGTTCGGGTTTCGGGTTGAGAAAAACTTCGGGTTTCGGGTCTCGGGTTTCGGGTTCGGGTTGGCATCACTGATCCGGACCTGTGTTTCATCCTTCAAGGTCATAAACGGAATTGACGGCGCTAATTTCGGCCTACTCCGAACCCGAAACCAAATCGAACCAAAAGTCGAAAATTCGAATTTTTGAAAATTCTCACTACTGCCATAAAATTGATTTAAAAAAGCTAAAAGTAGTTATAAATCATTGAAACATCAAAAAATGATCATTTTGTTCAGATTCTAACACAAAAGCAAATTTTTCAAAAATTCTAGTTTTTCGACCTTTTGTTTGAATTTGGTTTCGGGTTCGGAATAGGCCCAAATAATTGTCATATTCGTGATCGGCGACCTCGAAAACCCCTGGGTACTTAGTTTCAGGACTTTTTAAACCGAAAAATATTTGAAAAAAAATAAACCAAAAAAAAAGTGAAAAACAAATCCACTTGACTGTAAATTTTTGCAGGTTGAGCCCATTGGACCTGAAACTCATTTTTAACAAAGTGTGCAACTGTTCATCTTGTTAATGAAATCATTGCCGAAATTGAAAAAAAATCACATTTTTAATTCCGAAATGGTGAGCTGGTACTTATGTCGTTTATGGACCATAAAAAAATAGTTTTTATAAATCATACATATAAACATTTGTAGGTGGTTTTCGGGCTCGCTGACCACGAATCCGATACCCATTTCGACCAATTCCGAACCGCGGACCTGAATTCTGTTTAGATTCTAACATAAAGTGAATTTAAGTGAAAAATTAATTTTCGACTTTTGCTCGAATTCGGGCCCACGATTCGAAATAGGTCGAAATGGATGTCAGATTCGTGATCAGTGATCCCGAAGCCTAGTGATGCTCGAGACCAAAAATTTCCCGAGACTCGAGACCGAGACTTGACCCCGAGACCGAGACTCGACCCCGAGACTCAAGACCGAGACCCAAAACCCCGAGACCGAGACCAAAAAAACTCGAGACCGAGACTTTTTTCAAAAAATTTTCTTATACGCTTAAAAATCGTGAAAATTTTTTTTTTTGCGTATTTCTTATCAAATTTTTATTTTTTTTTATTTTGACTCAATTAGGTACTATAATCAATCCAAAAACGCAATTTTTTGCGCTGTTTTTTAGTCAATTAAAAAAAGGGAATTTTGGAGCTCCGGCGGTGCCGATAGGCGCCGCCGGGAAAATTTTGAAAATTGAGTGCAATTTGTTAACACATTTAGTCAAAAAATGACAATATTTTATGATTTTAATTGTTAAAATTGTGATTGAATTCCCACCGAAAAGGGAATAATTTTGAAAATTAAAAGAAAAAAACAACTACTTGAAGAGGAACTGATCCAATGCAAAAATAAAGAAAATAACCAGGAGCACAACGCACTAGACCACGGATATAAATAAGTGAATTTAGCAAAAAAGATACCAAAAATACATTAATTTTAAATTTACAAAAAGCCAATCATTAGGGGTGTAAAAAAGTCTCGGTCTCGAGTCTCGAAAATCGAGACCGAGACTTAAAAAAAACCCGAGACCGAGACCAAAAAACCCGAGACTTTTCTCGAGTCGAGACTCTCGAGCATCACTACCGAAGCCACCTAGAAACGTTTTATGTATGATTCATAAACTTTTTTTTAATGGTCTGTAAACAGCATAAGTACCGGTGAGCTTACAAATTTGGATGCCTAACAGTCGAATTAGTTTAAAAAAGTGCGCATGAAGATGAAGTTGTTTGAAATATTGTTTATACAATTATAGGGCTTTTACTCCACAAACAATACATACACACAATATAGGAATCACAACAAAGAATCATCCTACAGACATTACACAGTGATACGTTGTCTCATCGATCAGAACATCTTCTTCATCTTGTCCAATAAGTTCGCATGACAATCCATTTGTGGATATGCTTCACGTACATGTTGTGAGCGCCATAAGTTTGCGGAAGGGCCAAGTAGAGCAGAAAGACGGTCTTCAAAGGCACGTACAGCAGCAGAAGGCCATTGATAGAGCCAAAGAGAAAGTCCAACTGGCAAATCTCGGCGAACACGCACCAATAAACGAGCCACTGGGTGTATTCCGCTGAAAATTGGGGTATTGGTTTTGGACTCGGAGAGAAAGCAGAGAAGAAAACTCACATGTGTTTTGAGTGTTGAGGGTCAACAAGCTCGCGTACATTGGGTAGGCCACAGCTTAAACAAAGGAAAGCGATTAGTTAGCAGAGGCCGCACAAAAACGGCACTCTCTCCTCAAAACGCACTGATAAGAGTAGAGAGAAACATATTGCCAGGGCAGAACATCAACACGAGCAGCACAAGAGAGGAAGCGATGTAGAAGAGCTGAAAAACGGGGCAAAACAGTGTAAATTAAAGGAAGAAACAAGAGATTAGGCTGGCTCCACCTTTTCACGTTCCATTCCGCTTATTTCTTCAGCCTTCTTGATGAACGGATGTTCCAATCAAGGGCGTAGCCAGACCCTTGGCTTTGGGGGGGGGGATGAAGTCAAAAATTCTTGAGCGTTTTCTGCAGCACCGGAAGCACGTCATTGAAGTCTTTGATGGGCACTTCACGCAGCTGAACGCTCACACTACTGGCAGAAGAAGTCGTCGATTCGTCAGAAGACATTGTTGCGCTTTGATTTTCAGCCCAAGGCACTTTACTGCTTAATCCGAAAATGTTCAGCATACCTGAACAAGGGGTGCGCCGAGGCGAGGCCCATACTACGGACGATTGGCGCAGGGGGGGGTGCGCCAGGACCAATTTTTCGTACGAAGGCCCCCAATTTTTCCCGGCGACGACCTTTTTTTTTTTTTTGCTATTCAAAAAACAGTTTTTTTTCGGCGCGGTTTTTCCAAAAAATTTCCGGGAACAGGGGGGCCGGCGGTGCCGATAGGCGCCGCCGGGAAAAATTTTGTAATTTTTAATGCCATTTGTTAACAGATTTTCACCAAAAATGGCCAATTTTTGCGATTTTAAGCCAATTTTTAAAGAAAAATTGGGATTTTTGGGGTCCGGCGGTGCCGATAGGCGCCGCCGGGGAAAATTTTTGGGTTTTTTAATGAATTTGTTCAGAAAATTTCCAAAATTTGCGACCCCCAACTCGCCGCGAACCCCCTCCCCCCACCTCTTTTACACCGGCCCCCCCTTCGCTGCGAACCCCCCCCCCCCATGACGACCCCCCTCCCTTTACAGCCCCCCCCCCTCCTTACGACGAACGAGGGGGGGGGGGGGGGGGGTGCGCCAGGCCTCTTACGACGAGGGGGGGGGGGGGGGGGGGGGTGCGCCGGCGCACCCCTTGTTCACCTATGATGTTCAGCAAATTGCGAGTTCATACTATTCTTCCACGGCTGCTGGCCAGGCGCACACTTGGGATTTGCTGTGTTTGCAAATAACCGAGCTGATCACTGATGCCAATGTTCGGTGTCGGGCAATCATCGAAATTGCGAGTGGCGCCGTGCCGCCTTGGTCTCCGCAGCTTTCGAAGGTGGTCAGCGGAGTCGTTGCTCAGGGAGACAAAATCGACCCGGAACTGTACGCGTTGCCATTTCTGGATTTATTTTCATTTCGTTTTCTTCCCAGGATAAGTTCATTGCGCAAGCAGTGCCTCTACGCCGATTTGGGACAAATCTTCATCCGGTACGAGATTTTGTTGAGCAATCGCTCGCGCGTAATTGGCGGTGCTGGGCTGCGCTCGTTGTTGCAATACATCTTCAAAGTCAGCCGCATGGACATGGCCTCCAAGTTGCAGGATGCGTTCAGAGTGCGCGAACTTTGACACCCTTTTTCCATCCTTTCATACAATTTAAGGTGGTTGAACTGTACGAGGAGCTTCAAGCAAAGTCACTTTTTTCGGCCGTCGACTGCTATTACCTGTTCGCTGTTGTCCTTATCAAACAAATGACAGATGAAAATGACGTGAGCAAATTTGATGGGTGGGTACATCCCCAAATATGGCTGTATTAAGATGAAATCTCTCACCGATCTGTTCCAACTGATCAAATCTTCCCGAGAGGCGGAGTCTGTGGCGCAGAAACTGACCAATCATTTGAACTGTCTTCTCACCCCGACCAAAATTAAGGTATTTTTTGACTCGGATGCTTATTGTTAGCAATTAGTAATTCCGCTATTATCATTCGTCCAATTTGAGGCTGTCATCCCGCAACGCTTGGTTTGGGCTTTGTGTAGCCGAGCGATATTTGCCGCCTTCGTCTGCGGTAAAGCTGATTCGCGACGCACGAGCAATCCGCAAACTCCAAATAGACCACCAAATTGTAAAATAATTTTTGATCATTTGCAGAAAATCCAACAATAGGTTTGATGGTTTTGATTTAGATCTTTGGCTTTTCAACATTCCGTGAAAAAGACCAATGCGTCGTTTATATGAAGAAATTCATTGAAGCGCCAAATGCCAAGTCCATTGTCGAAGTGCACTCTTTTGGCACCTTGTTATGCCTTGATATCAACGAAATATGTAAAGCAATTATCGGCGTGCACATCAAGAATGGACTCCCCGAGGCAGCACTAAACGTGCTCAAGTACGACAAATCCCTTTTTCTGACTTTTCATGGCCGATTTATTTTTTAGGTATTTTACTTCGGCAGTACATTCGCCGGCAAAGACACATTTGGTCATTGCGTTGGACACATGCACTTTTGTGTGTTGGAAACTCACCGAGTCGGTCAGAGAGGAGCCCGCAAATGCCGACATAATTGCGTTGACTGGAAGCATTGTTCGTGCCTTCCAATCAGTTTTGCCAAAATTGATCGATTGGTCGGTCGGTCTTGGCGAGAACCGATATTTCGAGTCTTTTTCAAAGGTATAACAAAATGACCAATTCGACTTGTTGCATTCAATCCGAATAACCCCTTTTCTCGGTACATAGCAGGGATGGCATTCCGAGGCCCCAAAAATTTTCGGAAATCGGAATTCCGGGGGTCAAAAAATTTTCGGAAATCGGAAACCGGAATTCCGAGGTCCTAAAAATTTTCGGAAATCGGAATTCCGACCCCAAAAACGTCGGAAATCGGAAGTCGGAAATCGGAAATTTTTCAAAAATATAAAATATAATAAAAAAAATTTCTAAATATTTTAATAGGCTAATTTTTATAATTCTTAACAAATAAATGGTGATTTCAAAAATATTTTGGTTATTTGAATATTTTGCTTGAAAAATTATTCAATGATTTTATCAAAATCTTTTTTATGTATTTTTGCATAATTTTAGAACATTTTTGGGAAAAGGAGTGATTGATTATTTATACGTTTTTTACGGCGCGTTTTTTTCAAAAACTTTTTGGGAACAGGGGGGGGGAGGGTCTGGCGGTGCCGATAGGCGCCGTCGGGAAAATTTTGTAATTTTTAATGCGATTTCTTAACAGATTTTGTCCAAAAAATGACAAATTTTTGTAATTTTGAGCAAATTTTGCAAGAAAATTAAGGTTTTTAGGGTCCGGCGGTGCCGATAGCCGCCGCCGGAAAATTTTTGAAAGTTTCAGTTCAATTTATTAACAGAAATTGTACAAAAATTACTAATTTTTTGAAAAAAAATTTTAAAAAAAATTTCCGAAAATTTCCGACTTTTCATCAAAAATTTCGGAAATCGGAAGTCGGAATTCCGGCGACCAAATTTTTTTCGGAAATCGGAAATCGGAATTCCGACCCCAAAAATGTCGGAAATCGGAAGTCGGAAGTCGGAAATCGGAATTCCGTGCCATCCCTGGTACATAGGCTTCTTCAATTTGGTGCTCAACCAATGTGCTGCAAATGATGACGTGCCGAAGAGTTCGGAATCGGACCCTGCCTTTGGAGACATTTCTTGCGCGTCCATAAAAAGCATTTCCGAAGGCGCTAAATGGTTTTGCTTTCTTACAAGTAGCATACTTTTGTCATTTCTTTTCAAGTTCCAACAGACTTTACGTTACCAAAGCGCGGACTGGTGTCCTTTTGCCACACCTCGAGGGCACCTTATACAATACGATTTCAGTTGTTAAGGCAGTGTGTGTTGTGGCTTCTTCCGTGGTCGAGTCGCCTGTCGATGCGTACGGATTGACACTTGAATTCTCAACTCAAATGTACAATTTTTTTTTCTTTTTTTCAGTAAACAGCGTGAGGAATTCCATGAACAAATGCGCGAGTCTTGGAACTGTTTGTTTAACAACCATCTGTCAGGCGGACACATTTTGCTGGAAATTCAAGCTCGCAAATTGGCCGACGCTCTTGGTACCAGCAAATTCGTATAAACCCATAAAAAGCTGATTCCAAATCTAATTTAGACTGTTTCGCCTCAACGCGGGGCTCTGTTCTGATTGGAATCGAACGACAAGTCTTGGAATTATGCAGAAAATATTTGGTTTTCCCGTCGCGGATGTCCAATTAGCCGCCCATTTGTTGCTCAGTTTGCCCCTTGACGAAATGCGCAAGGTGAGGGCATTTGCTCATTTACGCATATTTGTTTTTGGTGTCTATTTCTTTCTATTACCAATTCCGTTTTGACAGAATCTCCATGAACTTCGACGATGGGCTCAGTCGCGGAAGAATGTTCGTTACACGTTGAACCTAATTTGTGTGTCATTGTTCGTGCTCACTGTTGCGGACCAAGACATGAACCTCATCAAACAAGTCGCGGTCCGTCTCCTTTTTCCCATTTATAAATATAAATTAAATCCAAAATTTTAAAGATTTGGCACGAGACCACCCAATGGCAGAAGCGTTTGATCAAACAGAACGTGAACATGGGTGCTAAGCAGCTGAAGCGCGACAACGTTTACGAGCTAATTGGCGATTTTGCAAAAGCGCTTCTGCCCTCCTCATTTCTTTACGACTATTGCAAAGAGGCGAATTGCGCATCTTCGTCCATTTTGCTCAATTATGCGGTTGAACTGTGCAAATTGTCCTCTTCTTTAATTGCCGATGCGAATCACCGTGTCCGTGTTCAGCACTGCGTTGTTCGCAAGAAGAAACTCAGTTTCGATTACGACCAGCGACTCGCGAAGGACAGAGCTGTACGACGCGTACGCGGCCCGTTCCTCTTTGGGAGGCAATTTCAGCTCTTCGAAATCGCATAGCCACTCCTCAATGACCTCACAGCAAAGCTTCATCAGCGAAACCCTCGTTTGGGCTAAATGATGCAAATGAAATATATGGCAATTTCAACAACAAAAAAAGACGAAAACGGACACAGGGGAAGGCGTTGGAATCGACTGGCGACCCCTTCAGAATGCTGAGACGTGGGAACTCGAAAGCCAATTGTTTGATTTGACAAAGGTCGTCGGAGTTCAGTTCACGCTTGAACTTCACCGTCTCGTTCACATGGTTGGTGATGGAGCCGACCAGAAGATGAGACCGACTGTGCTTCAGAATGGACGAGGTTTCCTCAATAAGCGAAGTCCAATGCTAAAACAAAAAAACATTATTCCATCAACAAATTTCCATTTCTTTTCACCTGCACGTTGAAAATGGTGAGTTCGTGATAAATCAGCTTTGACTGGAATTTGTCCGATTCATTCTCTTCGTTGAACAGCAAATGGAATGGCAGCCGTTTCATTGCCCAAGACGGCAGAATGGAATTGGACTCATTTGACGGCAATAAATTCGATTGTTGTCGGACTGGGCCCATTGCACTCTCATCGAGCGAAGGAGCACCAGCAGTTTCATCGGCTAAAACGAGTTCAGTGTTCGTGACGTAGGACAGAGAGGAATTCTGAAAAGAAAGTATAAAACAAACAGCAATGGGAGGAAATACACAGTAAAAAAATGTTGTAAAACCCACCCAATTTTTCTGACTGGTGAACTGTTTGTACCAACGAATTTCTCCGGAACTGATGTTTTTGCCACGATTTGTGCATCTAAAATTTTTAAAATTTATTCTACAATAATGATTGTATTAAAGTGCCACCTCAGGAATTTGAGAAGCATGTACCCGCCCCTGATTAGCACCAAATCAGGGTTTTCCGGCTCAATTTTTCCATTAGTTGCAATTTCGTGCATTGTGTGGAACAACAGTTCGATGGCCTCGTAATTGTATGGGCAAATGTCTTTTTTTTGCAAAATTTTGTCGAAAAAATTGATTAAATTTAAAGTTTCTTAAAAATTGATTATTTTATGTCAAAAATAAGAAAAAAATGGAAAATTTTTTTTGGTCGGTTTTCTCTAGAAATTGCTTTTTTTTCTTCTATAACGAGTTCTTATACCGTATTTAGCCATTTTAGATGTATTTTACTAGAATTTAATGAATTTTAAGAAAATTTTGAAAATTTACCCCTAAATTTGAAAAAATTTATGTCCATATTTTGCAATTTTATGTCCATATTTTGAGATTTTTGCAATTTTATGTCCATATTTCGCGATTTGTTGTCCATATTTTATGGCCATATTTTACGATTTTATGTCCATATAATTACAGGCCCTATTCTTCACCAAAAATGCTTTTGTATGACTGGCGCTGAATTTATCACCCTCTCACTTTTCTGTTATCTCTCTCCCCATTTTTATTTTTCCGCCAAAAGTCATTTGAAAAAAATTGCTTTAAATTTCAAAAATTATCGAAATTTTAAAAATAGCGTTGATATTGACGTTGATGGCATAATGTATGTTGATATTAAATAAATATCAACGTCAATGTTGAAATTTATCAAAACAATGTTCGCTAAGAGAAAAATGTTGAAAAACATTATGTGGCATTACACATGTTTTTCAAAATTTCCAACTGTTTTTCCATTTTTGCGTTTCCATTTTTGTCCTTTTTGCTCAGAGAATGGCGCCCTTTTCCCTTTCGCCCGTCGACCGAATGCGTCAAAGTGTGTTCCGAGTTCGAAGTCGTCTTGCGGTCAATTTGTTGTCGGAAGGGTTGGCCACCTTTCTGCTGCTGTTGGTCGGCAATGGCATCGGGGCACAATACATTTTGGGAGGGGGGAAGCTGAACAATTACATGCAGGTGAATTTCAAGAGGGAGTGCCAAAAGCAGAGTAGCCAACTTGCCACGGCCAACTCAATAGAGTAGAGCCAACGAGACTAGGCAAAACAGACAAATGGGGGTGGGAGAAGGCATTTTTTTATTTTGTAACCTGAGTGTCTGTTTGACAACTCCAACTCTGTCACCCACCCACGGCAAAAGTTCAAAGATTGACCGTAGCCAAAATCTCCATTTCAGTCATGGTTGAGGAGGGGGTATTTTATTTTAATGTTAAAAATGATAAAATTTTAAAAAATTCAAAATAATTAAACATAACACTGTAAAAGGAGAACTGTAAATTTGTTCATATGCTTAAAATTTCTAATCATCCCACTATGTACAGCATCTCGTTTTCAAGAAATGCTTTTTCACTGACGCATTTTCCGTTCATTCCCCAGCCTCCCTCACATAATTAACCTTTTCATTTTTAATTGGCATCAAATTTGCCTTTTCTGTTTAGGTGTGCTTCGGCTGGGGCATGCTAGTCGCACTTTTGGTGTTCGCCACTTACCACACATCCGGTGGGTACTAAATGCATGTGCCCTCACCGTTTTCCCAATTCTGTGCCAATTTCCCCCTTCCCCGTCCAAAGGTGGCCATTTGAACCCAGCCGTGTCCCTCGCCTTCGTTAGCCTTGGCAAATTGCCATTTTCGCACTTTTTGCTGTATTCCCTCGTCCAAACTGTCGGCGCCTTTTTCGGCTCCGCCCTTTGCTTCCACGTCTACAGAGGTGTGGGTTGGCTTACTGTTTCTTTTCGAAAATTTTGTAATTATTTGTTTGTTTGTTTTTTTGTCAGAATCTTTCGAGAAATTCGACGCGGGCATTCGAACGGTGGGAGGGCCCAGCGGAACGGGCGCAATTTTTTGTTCCTTTCCGGACGAACACATTGGACATTACACAGGCAAGCGAAGCCAATGTTAATGCTGTGTAAAGCCCCGCTTCCCCTCTCATTAGCCTTTTCCTTAAAGACTTTTCTCCCTTCCTCTCTCGCTCTCCCCTCTCCTTTATCTTTCACTTCCCTCTCTCTTTCTCTCTTCCCACGTAGTCTCCACCCCTCTTTCTTTCTCTACTCCTCTCTCTTTCTATTTTCTTATTTTAACAATTATTTAATTTAATTTTGCAGCGTTTGTGGATGAAATTGTCGGCACCGCACTGCTCCTCTTTTTCGTCAATGCGCTGATCGATCCGCGAAACCAAGTGCCAAAATGGGTGCATCCGATCGGCTTTGGGCTGGTTATCTTTCTGATCACTTCCTCTTTTGGCATGGTGCGTTTATCTTTGGCACAACACTCCCTCCCTCGTCCATTGGCATTTTCCGCTTGACAGAATGTCGGCTCTCCGATCAATCCGGCACGTGACTTTGCTCCTCGGCTCTTTCTTCTGTTTGCCGGCTACGGATGGGAAGCGATTGCGTCAGTTTTTATTTTCCCGAAATAATGCCAAATGCATACTCTCTCTCCAATTTTGGCATTTTCAGGTGGCACTCTTATTATTTTTGGATTCCCATCATTGCTCCATTTGTCGGCGCTCTGTTCGGCACTTGGCTTTACCAATGCCTGATCGGCCTTCATGTGCCGGACGATGAAGTAGCACAGTCGGTGCCGATAAAAGCGGGCGAAAACGCGAATGGTTTTGAGTTTAATCCGCTGAAGGGGCCCTCTGACTGATTGGCACTCATTTCTCACCTTTTTGTTATTACTTTGACCCGTTTTTCTTAAGTATAAATTGTTTTTGATCACTTCCCTTTTCATCGAATCAATTACTGAGCATATTTAGAAAAAGGTACCCAATTCTTCATTTAAAAGTATCAAACTTTTTTTTTAATTTCTCCGGACCAAAATTTATATTCTTTTAAATTTATTTTCAATTAAACATTTTCGGGATAAACCCATCCCATTAACAAGCAAATTCAAAATTTTCCCTGGCGATCCATCGGCACCATTTGCTGATTATGAGCTCCTTTTTCTCTTTCTCGAAATTGATTATTGTTAATCACTTCCGGAAAATCTCTTAGGTCTATCACTTTATTATTTAACAAAAAAAAAAATGTCGTAACATTACATGAAAATGAGAATCGAGAATGGTTAGAAAAAAAAGTGTTTGTAAAAAATTGAAAAATTACATTACATTCTAAAACAAATAAAAATTACAGAAAGCCAACACATAAGCATGAGAAATAAAACAAGATTTATCGGCGTAATAATGCTAGTCATTGTCATTAGCATGGTGGAAACAATTTCAGGATTTATTGGCACAATTTTGCTCGTCGTCGGAGTGATGGCAATGAAATTGGGCCCAAAATTCGTCTCAATTTTGTCATCAGAGTCACACAATGAAACGAATGGGAAAAGTTGGTCAACATCAGACGGAATGGAAAGATAAAGGCGCAAATCGGCGGTATCTGTGAAAAGTTTGACTTACAAATGAGTACATATAAAAGTTCATTATCCATTTTGGATTAATGAGAGTATCTTTTAGATAAATTTTAAATGAAAATTTTAGTTGGGTTAAAATTTTATTATAAGTTAAAATTTTTAATTTAAATGCGCAGTTAATTGTAATGTTTAATAACTTTTTGCGGACTCGCTCATTTGTCAGTTGTGCCGGTTTTCCATATAACTTTTTTCTTTGGCACCCAAATCGAACATTGTTGGTATCATTCGAAAGCTCTTTAGATGCTCTATTAGTTCTACAAAAAGCACAAAGATTTGTTGGCTTCTAAAAAGTTATTAAGAAAACATTTCAAAATTTCGACTTCAATAGCTTGGAAATAGCTTCTAACATGTGTTAGCTTTCGAATGGTACCAAAATTGTTGGTTTTAGTTGGCAAAGAAAAAAGTTATAGCCAAAAACGTGCTGGGGCCCAACAGTGCCGGCCCAACTGAGGTAAAAAGAACTTTTTGCCTTGGTATAATTTAATTTTTTATGAAATTTATTTTTTAAATTTATTATAGTGTCCTTTTTAATGGAATTTCCATTTTTATTGACCTCCTCTTCTTTTTTTCGTTGTTCTTACCCAAACGAATGCCATTTTTGGTGAAGAAAATCTTTCGATTAGCCAAATCAATGCCACATCCGACCGTATCACCAGCACCGTAACATCCCTTGTCAGTGCCAATTGAGTTTGAACCGTTTTTCCACAAAATGCCATTGCTAAGCCACGCATAAGAGCCGTTGAGAGCGTAACTGTATTCATCCAATGCCATTTGCTTTTGGGCGATGAATCCGACGGCGGTACGACTGAAAATTTTGAGGAAAAAAAAGTAAAAGCTAACAAATGAATAGTTTTTGGTCTTACTCTTTCATATTTTTGATCGAAATTTCAAAGTAAAAACTGTTGGCGGAGTCATTTTGATCATTTTTCAGCAGAAAAATCGGATGTTTTGCGCACACAGAGCGATAACCTTTTATGAAGAAAAAAAAGCATTATGTATTTATAATTAATTATTAGAGCATGGAAATGTTTTCCATGTTATTTTGATCAGCAGAGGAATATCGGGTTTCATTTTTGGCTAAAATCTGTTGAAAAAGCTTAGCTAATTTCAAAATTTCAGGGAGCGCCTATTCCGGCGACTATTTCCTTTAGTTGCATTTCGGAATTGAATCTGAAAAATAGAATTTCGACATTTTTTAATTTTTAGTGGTTTTCTAGTATAAAAAAATAAGTGTTTTTTCTTAGATTTTCCAGTACAGTATCCCAAACGCCAGAATTTTACAACAACAAAAATTTTTTATCTTGGATATCTATTGCATTTCGGAATCGGATCGGGAATCCGAAAAACGGAGTTTAGAGTGCACTCCTAAAAGCCAAAATAAAAAAAAAAATTTCGTACAAAGAACAAAGCTTACCATGAATTACATCTCCATTGTGACGGACCGTCAAACATTCGGTGCCAATTATTTCGAGGTCACTGTCACAGAAATTGGCATCCCCAACAGTTTGAAGTCTGTAATTTTGTTTTTAAATTTTTTTTATTCTTGAATTTCGGTAAGTTGAAAAAATAGACACAATTTTTTCATAAAAAAAAAAAATTCATTTTCCCCTGAATTGCTCAGAATCTTAAAAATGATTTGAATTTATAAGGAATAAATTATTTTATTTTAACACTGTTACCGTATGCATTACCGTAATTCTCGTCTTGCTGTTTTTGTTCTTTCAGTTGCTGCTTTTCCAATACACTGATCCGTTCCAAAAGAGCAAAGTGATTATTTTGCATTTTCATCAATTGGTCGACTGAAACTTACAAATTTAAATTACTTTTAAATTATTAAATAATTTTTAAAAAAATTTGAAATTGCTTGGTTTGACCATGGTTTGTTGTAGTTGCCGTGCCATTTTCTTTCACTTTTTGCTGCTTCTGTTCTTCCTCCAACTCAATCATTCGTCCCAAAAGTGCCCCGAACTGGTCGGCAGAAACTGCAGTTTTACATTGGAATAATATAATTAATTAAACGGTGCAAATGAACGGTAATTATTTTTTACAGTAGTCCAACCCATCCTACCGTATTTCTCATTTATCTTCTTCTTCTTTTCCTCTTTTTCCTTCTCAATTTTGGCAACTTTTTCCTGCAATAATAAAATATGTTGCGCCATCACTTTTTGCTGCTTCATTTCTTCTTTAATTGTCATTTTCTGTTAAAAGAAGAAATTTGATTTAAAATCAAAGAACATTCATTCTTAAACTTTCTATGATGTGAATTAAATTTTTAAAAATTTTAATGCTTTTTTCCTCTGTTCCACCTTTATTTGGCATTGAAATTTTTGCTGCTTAGCGCTTCCCCGTGGCATAATGCCAACATTCTCATCACCTGACGCTGCTGTTGTTGTGCTGAAGAGTCCGTCTTCGTAGGATTATCAGTTATGATTGTCCATGAGGTAATTGATGGGCCATTAACTTGTGAAATTACGAATTAAATTAAATTTCTTACGGATTTTTAATTTTCTAAGGCTTTCATCTTTGTTTTCAATTTTTTTTTTTTTTGTTAAACCTTCAGCAGTTATTTCTGGTTGATCAGATGTGAAATCGTCCTCATATGAACTGCTACCGATCGAAAGTGACATTCGATTTTATTAAAAATCGACGCTATGAAGAAATTGAATTTTTGTTAAAGTTCGGGTTGGGGATTAGAAATGGTCAAAATAAATATCAAATTCGTGATCAGGGAGGGACTCCAAAACCCTGGGAAAAAGTTTTTACGAATTATTATAACAAAAATAATATTGAAAATTTTATTTTTTTTTGCTTTTATTTGTGGGGAGAAACATTAAACTTTCTGAGTGATGACCTCAAAATGGGTGGAGAACAGATGGACAAAAAACTTTTCTTCACATAACTTCCTCATTCATTTTCTTTTATTACAATTATTATTATTATTATTATTATTATTATTATTATTAAGATTAAGCAAATCGTTGACCTAACAAAGTAAAATGGGATGGAAATGAGAAACATGTCACAGAAGAAGAAAAGTTTAGAATGGAACAAAAAATCCCTTTTAAAGGACACACAAAAATTTATTTAGAATATTACTTCATTAATAGATAAAAAATTCCAAAATACAGTAAGTTGAAAAGCAATCGTGGCACTTATCCCTTTTGTGCCCCCCTCCCTAAAAAATTTTTAATATTTTTTTCTTCGGTAATTTGAGGCGCTAAAAATGCATCTGCTGCTTGTACGTTACCTTAAAATAAACAGCAGATGCGTTCTTTCAATCCTAAATTATCCGAGAAAAAAATCTAAAAAAAATTTCTGGAGTAGGTCACTAAAGGGAAAAGTACCGCAAACGTTTCAATGCCGCCCTTGGACATGAATATTCAGAACCGTTCAAAGCGTCATTCGTCCAAGGACGTCCTTGCATTTTTTTATTGTAAAAAACATTCCTGCTGTGAAGGATTTTCGTTCAAATATTTAATGGCAAAATGATGGATGACCCAAATGGCGAAGCAGAGGGCAGAAAACTCATAAAATTTGCATCTCCTTCATTTTCTTAATTAGGCAAAATGCTGACCCAAAAAAAAGTAAATAAAATGATGGGATGGGAGGAGGAGAAAGATGAGAAAAAGTAGATATAAAATGTAAATTTGACAGCATTATTAAATTAAATAAAACTATGAAACGATATTTAGAGTCGGTTCCACAATTAAAATTTTGCCAGAATCGCGGGTTTACCTCAGTTAAGCCCCAGCAGATTTTCTATAACTTAAGATGCCACTTGAAATTGTTTTTATAATGGACTGTTAGTATTAAGACAAAAATGAAAATTTTCGGTATCATTTGAATCGAGTCGGATCCTGCGCGTATTCAAATCTGACTCTGAAAAAAAAGATTTTTAAAAAATATATAAAATATGCATAAATTCAAAGTAAATATTAAAATTCTGCTGTCTATTTTAATTTTGCAACATTTGGTTTAAAACGCACGTGCTGTGCCGTCCTCCGACTGTCGCCCCCTTTTCCGCCGTTTTTGGCATTTTGCCGCTCGACTCGTGTTGCGCTCACTCCGATCACCAATTTGTGCGCAACCTACGCGCCCTCATTTTTAACTAATTAAGTCCATTAGAAGGGATACCGTATGTTTAAGGCAAAACGGAAATTTTTTCGTAGGCATCTTTCTGCGCCTTTTTGTTGAACTTTTGCACCGGCAGGAACATTTGAACTGCCCGGGTTTCCATCGTGCCGTTCATTGCTCGTAACAATCGGATCTAAGCAAAGTGCTTATTCGTCATTAAAATTTAGTTGCTTTGCCACCCGCTCTCTGCTGATGCGCATCGACGCTTCAAAGACTGACCAAATTACGGCTTAGTTACAGTCGGGCGTAGTCAGAAGAGAGCCGTTGTAGCGGAAAACATCTCCAAAGCTGTGGTCAAAAAATGGGCATATAATTTTCAATTTGGGCGGAGTACCTCCACGTCGGGAACCGGCCACTTCGGCGCGGGCCATTTCGGCGCCGATTCAAATAACTTTTTTCATTATCAACCAAATTAAATATTTTATTATCATTCGATAGCTCTTGAGATTCTCTATTAGCCTGCAAAATTTCAAAAAATTTCATCTGTTTCCAAAAAGTTATGGCTAAAAAACCTCAAAAATTGACTTTGCCTTGGCTTTTGTTGACTGACAAATAAAAAAGTTATAGCATTTCAAACTTTGCGGCGCCGAAATGGTCCGCGCCGAAGTGACCCCGACCCCTCCACGTCATTATGTTCTCCATCCAGCATATGTTCAGTTCCTCCCAACCGTTTAGGACCAGTGCAAATTTAAATTTATATTTTTGTTATGAATTATATTAATTTAAGGCTCTTTACTCGAAGGACCGGTAATACTTATGGTTTTACAATAACAACAATTCGCGGGTTCTTATAGATAAAAACCATGGATGTGAGATCTGTTCTGATTTATCAGAAATGTTCTGATTTTGGTGTAGCGACCAAAACTTGTTCTGATTTCTTAAATATACTCTTAATTTTGAAATTTTATGGCATAATGCCAATATTTATCTAGAAAATTAAAATTTGAAACAAATTTGGTCTTTTGGACAAAAATCTGTTGAAAAACTTGCAGAATTTTGAGTTTATTAATTATTTTAAAAAATAATGTTAAAAATAATGTTAAGCAATTTTAATCAGAAATACTCTTGGGAAGGAAATTTAAACTCCAAGAACAAATGGAAAAAGCTAAGAAAATTTAACTCATAAAACGTATTGTTTTAGTCAAATCATGAACAGTATGGAAAGTTCACGGCAAAAAACTCAAAATCGCCGAAAATATTGAATCTGTGGGAAAAGAATTAATACCAAAAAGTTATGGACTAAGAAATTGAGAAAAAGGCATACTTATTTATTTATTTTATTGTTTGAGGGTTGAAATTAAGTCGCGAACATCACGAAAAATTTGACTAAAAATTCATATAAATCACAAAAGGCACAAATAACGAAAAATCAACTGAAATTATTTATTTGATAAATACATTTAAAAAGATTTAAAAGTAAATTAATTTAAGAATATTTTATTTAAAAAAATTAATTTAAAAACCCAATAAAAGTGCATAAAAATAATTACTTACGAAGGTATTATTGAATTTAAAATTAAAATTTAATTTAAAAACGCAATATTAATTTATTTAACACGAATCAATAATATATGGCCAATTTTAAGGCAGATTCATCGATCCTCTTCCCATCGTCTTTTACAGCTACACGATACGAGAAATGCATCTGAAAATAATGCAAATTGATTAGGTATATATAAAAGATTTTCAAACTTATTTGGTAAAAAATCCCAAATTTTATAGACTGGAATTAACCTAGAAATCATTTTTTTAATTTTATAATAAGTAAATGCTCGTTATCTCTTAATCAGATTTGGTAAAAATAAACCCTCTCTTGGACCTCTAAAATTTAGAGACAGAAATCGGAACACTTTCCGTTTTTTGAACTAAATTTGTTGTTCAGAAAAGGCAATGCGCAGTTGATTTGAAATAAAAATTTGAAAAATTAATTTAACATATAACAATCGGCTCAAACTGATATTCTGTTAATTAAGGTGGGTCTGATTACAAAAGTGTTGGTGTAAAAGTAGGGATATGAGCCGACTCTCTCAAAAATTTAGGTCGGTCGGAAATAGGAATTCCGAGCCCAAAAATGTCTGAATCGGCAATTTTAAAATTTAAGCTGAATTTTGGCAAACTCAACTTTTTGAGTTTTTAGCTAAAATTTTGAAAAACTCTAGGTAGAAGGGAAAAATTTTTTTTAATGCGATTTGTTAACAATACTTTAACAAAATAATGACAATTTTTTAGGTTTCTCCAAAAAACAACACCTCACAAAATCGCAAAAAATTCTCAGCCCGATCATAATTCATTTACAATTTATCATACAAAAGAATGTTATGTGAATATGTACAATCAGAGCAGACAAACATGACAAGTGAATTCAAATATGAACAAATACATAAGTGATTGGAATATCTTCCGAATAATTCGTCACTTCCGTCCAATTCTTTTGAGCCGCGATTCCCTCTCATCCGATCACATCCGCTGCTGTTGGTGCTCGTTCTGTTGCCTGAATTTTTTGATGTTTTTTTTAATCAAAAAACACCATTTTTTACCCATCGACGTTCTCCCGCTGCTCAGCCGCGGCACGAAAAATGTCAATCATTTCGGCAATTTCGCTTTCTTCCGCCAAATCGCGCGCCCTTTTGCCTTAAATGGGAGAAAATTTGCTACATAGAAGTGGGGCAACTTTTAGCATTTTCGCTCACCATCAGTGCCAATTTGGTCAGTTCTCGCGCCGATGGCCACCAAATGCCGCGCCATTTCAGTCTTTCCGTTTCTCACTGCGCACATCAACGAGTTGTATCCGTCAATGTCGGTGTGGTGAAGGTTGGCGCCACGTTCGATGAGAAAATTCACTGGAAAAGGAGGAAAAATTCTGAAATTTTCCACAAAAATTTTTTTTCTCACCAACGTCCACGTGTCCCTCATCGCTCGCGCGTATCAGAGCTGTGGTGCCATCGACTGCTTCTTGGTTGACATCCGCTGCCCATTCGTCCACCAGCAGACGACACACTTCCAAACGGGCTTCAATGGCGGCTCCTATAAGAGCAAATCTCGTTCCTAAAACCAAAAAAAGGATATTAATCCACTAATTTGGGGCAATTAGAGACAAAATGCACCCGAGAAATCCGTCTGATCAACGATTGCACCGTGTGAAAGCAGCAAGCGCGCAATGTCGACCTAAGAAAACGCGACAACACCAGAGTTACAAATCATTCAACTCTTCCACCTGTCCCGAAAAGGAAGCGGCAATTAATGGCGTAATTCCGTCGGTGTCCGCGAGATTAACGTCGGCGCCATTCTGGACGAGAAGAGTGGCTAAAAATGGGAAAAACAGCGGCATCCATGGATTTGCTGCCTCACCTATGTCCGAATTGCCATTGAAACATGCGCACAGCAGTGCCGATTCGCCAGAGTCCGTTCCCGATTCGACGTTTGCACCATGGACGATCAGCGCACGGCACAGCTCCAAATTGGCAAAAACGACAGCGGCCCAAAGCGGCTTCACATCTGCAAAATTGGGGACAACATTCAAAATGAGACAGAATTCTGCTGTTGCCGCTCACTCATGTCCAAGCCGTTCAGCTGGCCAAGCATAGTCTGCTGCGGATCTGCGCCCTTCTCCAACTGAATTAAAATGGGGGAAATCAATCGCTGCCGATTAAGTCAAACAAAAAGCCCTCTTTTACCAAGAAAACTGCCGTTTCTGTGTGCCCGTGTAGCATTGCGTTTATGAAAGCGGGCCGAGGATTTTGGACATCCGGTTGGTTCATCCGCTGCAAAATGCTCAACTCATCCGCGTCCAGCGAGTCGACCAGCGCACGCAATTGTCCGATGTTTCCCTCGTTGACGAAGGCGAAGAATTGGCGAGTGCGTTGCTCAAAATTGCCTTCCTCAGCAGCGACAGAGCCAAAAATATTTCCCTTAAATTTTGACAAATAAAAATAAATAGCATTCAAAAAAAATGTTTAAAAAATTCTGTACCATTGCCGAAAATGGGGAGAGACAATGACAGAAGACGGAGCGGAGAATGAATGGTTGGGAAAGGAAATGATGCAACTCTTTTATACTCCATCGAATCCCACTGAAAAGCACAAAAATTTGCACATCCTTTTTTTGTGGGCTCACAGAAAGGTATAAAAGGAAGGAACATTTGGCAGTTTTACAACACTTTCACTGTTATTGGTTTTTGCATTTTCAGCGTTTCAACCGTTGACATTTTGTCCCCATTTTTCGACAATGCTAATTTTCAGCAGATTAGGTATTTTCACAATGTTTAAATAAGATTTTGCTAATTTCTTTTCATACAAAAAATTTCATTTCGGCAAAACAACAATAATTATGAGGCAACATCTTTTCTTTTTTTTCGGCAAAATCTGTTTGTAAATTACACTCAAAATTTTCGAGAACTTTCATTTCAAAACTAATTTTAAAAAATAAAAAAATTCACTTTTTAAACATTTTATTTCGTCCCATTTTTAATTATTTTCTCTAAAATAATAATTTTTTTTAATTTTATATTCTTTTTCTATATCATTTTCATATTTATCCATCTTCAAGACTTTTCTCAAAACGAAGTAAACAAATTTTGAGAAATTACCTGTATTTATCCGAGGCGTGAAATATTTGTTTTAAGGGGTTTTCATCTTTCACCGGTGTGAAAAACTTCAATTGGTTTTAAATCTCTTTATTTATTCAAAAATAAAAATAACCAAAAGAAGGGCATGTGCCACTTACACTTTTGGTGGAAATCAGGTCAAATAAGTAATAATGATGAAGTCAAATGACAATTGGAATAAGAAATGAGATAAAATGGGTTGCTGTATAGAGATAATTGAATTTGAGTTGAAGAAGCGGTGAAGTCAGACCTCTAGCAAAGGAAAATTTGATTTTAGTGGGAGTTGGAAAGATTTTTTGGGGAGAACATTGGTAAAAAAAAAGTTTTGGTATTTGAGGAAATTGTTGGAGGTCTTGGCAGAATTATTTATTGAAAAGATGGGGGTATTTTTTTTTGATGGATTGCATTTCACGGAGAATTATATCTGTTGGTGGGAATGAATTTAATGTTTCATAACTGTTGAGGATTGATTTTTCAAGAGCTTCAAGCATTTTGGATGAGTCTTCACTGGCCTTCTTCTGTTCTGGTTCGACTTCATTAGCGAGAGTTGGGGCATTTGTCTGTGGGAGCTGCACTGCTGGCGCCACGGGAGCTGGGATTTGTTGACGTTTTCGGACGCGTTCTTCGTATTCTTTCTTGAGTTGTTCTTTGGACAGCGCTGGGCGGATAAACAGATGGGCCAGGTTCTGTTGAGAACGGAGTCGAGCTCGCGCACGCTTCCATCCCCCGAGTGCCACGTGTTGGTGTGTGGGTGTTGGCATGACAACCTTGAGTGGGCGTGGTGTTGTACGCTGCGGGTCGTACCGTCCGAGTCGAAAGACGGCGGTTGCTTGGGCCTCAACTTCAAGATGGTCCAGGATTTTTGTGGCAGCTTCCCTGTCTTCCTGAACGCGCTCCGATGGGCGGATGGCATTGCTTTCCGGGAGGCCAATGAACACCAAAGTGCGTTGTCGTTCCTGCTCGGCGAGTGCGGCATTGTTTGGGTCAAGGTCCAGTGCAGAAGCCATTGAGCGTTTTGGTTGAGGAGGAGTGTCGTTTGTTGTGTTGATTCGCTTCATGTCGATAAAAATGATGCAACTCTTTTATACTCCATCGAATCCCACTGAAAAGCACAAAAATTTGCATATCCTTTTTTTGTGGGCTCACAGAAAGGTATAAAAGGAAGGAACATTTGGCAGTTTTACAACACTTTCACTGTTATTGGTTTTTGCATTTTCAGCGTTTCAACCGTTGACATTTTGTCCCCATTTTTCGACAATGCTAATTTTCAGCAGATTAGGTATTTTCACAATGTTTAAATAAGATTTTGCTAATTTCTTTTCATACAAAAAATTTCATTTCGGCAAAACAACAATAATTATGAGGCAACATCTTTTCTTTTTTTTCGGCAAAATCTGTTTGTAAATTACACTCAAAATTTTCGAGAACTTTCATTTCAAAACTAATTTTAAAAAATAAAAAAATTCACTTTTTAAACATTTTATTTCGTCCCATTTTTAATTATTTTCTCTAAAATAATAATTTTTTTTAATTTTATATTCTTTTTCTATATCATTTTCATATTTATCCATCTTCAAGACTTTTCTCAAAACGAAGTAAACAAATTTTGAGAAATTACCTGTATTTATCCGAGGCGTGAAATATTTGTTTTAAGGGGTTTTCATCTTTCACCGGTGTGAAAAACTTCAATTGGTTTTAGGTATTTTTAATGTTTTTGCGCCCTACCTAGAGAAGGCGCAGTTCCAAAAATTAGTCCACAAAGTTGTTCCAACTAGGGAACGATCAATCTGTCGAAATTGGCAAATATTTATGAATATGGAAAAGAGAGTAGATGCAAGAGAATAAAATGGCAAAGAAATTGGGCGATATAAAAATAGCACAGGGAAAGACAGTGCAGAGGGAAGGAGAGAGTATGGCTTTTTCTCAGCCCTTCTTTCTCCTTTTCCAACCCATCATAATATTTGATTTCATTTGCTTGTTCTCTCAGCCTTTCGCACGTATCTTTAGCCTTGCGCTCGGGCAATACAGCGAGCAATGAGGCCTAGCCGAGCTGCTGTTATTGCTGATTGAAAACTTTTACCAATTACCCGCCTTGGCCTGCGAAAGCGGTGCCATGTGCAATTTTTGGACGCCCTCCGGGGCTTAAATTGTTCTTTTTGTCCATAACTTTTCCGCTGAAAGTTTATGAAATTTTAAAGAGTAAAGGATAATTTAGCGAGAACAATAATAAAGCCAGGGTTCGCAGATCTGAGGCTTTAGCCTTATTTTGTGGTTTTTTGATAGGTCAATGAGGCTAAATTTTCAAAATGAGCCTTTTGTGGTTTTTTTGAGAAATTTTGAGGATTTTTGAGGCTTTTGGGGAAAATCATTAGAATCTGTTAAATTTTATGAATAATTTTGATAAATTGGCATAATGTTTGACAATCATTTAATTTGGGTTTTAAAAGAGCGTCAAAATGAAAATCTCACCCAAATTTTCCAAAAAATTTTGTTAAATTTTTCATAAAAAACCAGAAAATTACCAATTTTTTTCAAAAACCCACAAAATTATAAATTTTTTTTAAATGAAAATCTGCTAAAAAATATGGTCAAAATTCTCAATTTTTGCCCCGGCGGCGCCTTATCGGCACCCCCGGACCCTAAATTCTCCGGCGGCGAATATCGGCACCGCCGCCCCCCCCCCCAAAAGTTTTTTGGAAAAAGAAAAAATCATTCGATTTTTCATGCTCAGAATTTCACAAAATGCTTATTTCTAATAAAAAATTGCTCAAATTGATCTTGGACAATCAAAGAAAGCGTGTTTTGAATAAATTTTGTAAAAATGAGGTTTTTTGACTCAAAATGAGGCTTTTTTGCCTGCCAAATGAGGCTTTTGAAAATTTTCATCTGCGAGCCCTGAATAAAGCATTTGCAAAAACATTAGAAAGATAAAACGGAAAAAAACAGTTTTATGTGGCAAAAAACAAAGCTGAGACCAACGGAGAGGGGGGAGCAAATTTAAATTGTTACCATTCAAAAGCATTGTATATTTAAAAACATTTGTTAAACTATTGGCTCGTATACATAGCCCCATTTTTTTTTTAGATTTCAAAATAAAAATTCCAAATTTTTCTGGGTAGCTGATAAAAAAATCCGGCCCGAGCCCGAATTCGAACAAAAAAGCGACAATTGTTTTTTCAACAGAAAGTGTTGGTGAGTGACCCAATCCAAAAACATTCCCTGTAAATGTGAGGTTATTTGGTTGTTTGGTGAAGGCATTAATTCTCCACTGATCACTGATTGGCTTTCAGTTGCGCTGTCTTCCTCTCCTCCCTCTGATCAGATGATCATTCGATCGGGCTTTCCCGGCCCCTCCGTTCTGCTGCTGATCACTTTGCCACCGCCTCAACCTGTTGCTGCTGCGGTTGATTGGCGCCGGTGGTCCGATGGCGAAGGTTTTTGGCTGTGCCAAAAAAGTTGCGAATTGATCCGCTTTGGCTGCTGATCAGTTGCCTCAGTTTGGAGCTTTTGCGGCGCTTCTCACCAAGCATTTCTGAATTTTTATATTCATTGTTAAATGTCATATTTTCAGTCTTTTGGCTATTCCAATTTTTATTCCATTTTCAATTTTCCCATTAATTTTTAATTTTATCCATTTTCCCGTCTAATTCCATTTCATCTTTTGGTTTTTCCCCATTTCCCTTAATTTTGGCTTTTCCCCCTGTTCTCCCCTAATTTTGGCTTTCCTCATTTTCTCCCCTACCTTTCACTGCTCTTGTGCAGGTTGCCCTGAGAAAGGGACATTTTGTCAAATTGGACGACTCCAACAATTCTTCCTCTCGGCCCAAAAACCACCGTTAGTAAAATTAACCATCACAAGCAGCAGCAAGTGAAGTGCGCTTAGGGCTGATCAATTTGCTCTGCTGATCAACCGCCGTTATCTGTGCTGATCATTTATAAGGGGCGAGTGGAGTAAAATTGGCGGGGGGGGGGGGGAGGGATTGCGCAAAAACGCAAAAAGTGGTTGATGATGCGCTGCTGATAATGAACTCTGTGCAAGTTGAGCGAACAGTTGCGAGGGTGGTGGTGCTGCTGCAGCAGCAGCACCAGTGGTGGGAGGGGGGGGGGGCGGTGATGACGACGCAATCCTTCCATCCCCCGTCCTCCGCCGTTGCGCAAGGGCGTGCCCAGCGCCGCAAAGTTTTTTGGAATAGACATATATTAATGTAATGATGATGATGATGATCAACTGGGTAATTGGTGCAGCTACACAAAGAAGAAATGGGGTTAAACAAAAAAAAAGGACGGAAATCGCGGCACAAAATTCCAGGCACTCAATTCGGGACTCTTCCGTAAATGACTGTTGGTACAAAATTTCTCGCAAAAAAGAGATTAAAAAAAATTTTCATTCATTGTTATAATGTCCAGTGAGCGCGAGGACGCCATCGGGACTCATTAATTAAAAACTGGTTTTTCCTTTTCCAATTCCTGCCAATTTTTTTAAATTTTTTTTACATATTTTGAATTTCTCTAAATAATTTTCATTTCAAATTAAATTTTTTTTCAAAAATGACTATCTCTTTTTTCCCGGCACAAAATTGCCGAAAAAGAGATAGCCATTTGTTGTTTGTTGATTGCCGAGAAGGAATTTTTTGAAGAAGATTTCGCATGAATAAATTCCAGCCCTAATTTTTTATTGGGCAAATACTGGGTGACAAAATTTTCAAAAAAAATTTCCGGCGCTTCCGGCCCACAGCAGAAGCGAATGTTTGATTTGTTATTAAAAATATTTGGAGATGAATTTTTGAGAAATTTTTCAAGGAATAGAAGCAGAGTGATGAAAAGTTGGAGAATATTTTTCTAATCAAAAGTTTTTCGATCGATCGTTCAGTCGGAAGGGAAATTCGGTGATTCCCCACATAAATGATCAGTGATCACTTCCATAACATTGAATTGTTAACAAAATTCCCATTTATATAACACTCCAAATATATGTATTTTTGGCTGGGAAAACCGGGAAAAAACCCGGGACTGGTCCCGGTCCCGGTCAAAACCGGGACCTCGGTACTCAGTTGTACTCAGTTGTCCGTGTTTTGGTCCCGGTCCCGCTCTACTCTAATTAAAACGGGAAATGGAAAGGCAAGAAACGTTCGCATCGCTAGTTATTCCGCAGAAAGAGAGAGCATCAAAGAGAGAGGTGTACAAAGAAGACATACAAAAAGAGAAATACAATGGGAACATTTCTCCTTGTCACTCCTTTTTATTAACCCATCAATTTTTTTTTTATTTACCAAATATTCTCCCATTTTACCCCTTTTTTTTTATCCCTGGTCCCTTTGTATTCGGACGATGAAATCTTTCGCCTTTTACTAAAGGTTTCCGTGCAGGGGGACGCTTATGGGTTAAACCCAATTTTTGGACAGCCCCTTCTCCAGGGAGGGCGCGAAAAATCATTGTGAATAGGGATGGGAATTTAATTCACAAAAAATTCCCAAAAAGGCGACAATAAATCACCAAAAAGTCACCAAAAATTTCTCAACATCCCTTTTTTTGATTTCTCGAATAGCAAGCAATTAAAACGGTTAGTTTTAACGCAAAAAAGATGCTTTTCAATAATTATGCTACCAGATTTTTTTATAATTTTTCAATCCCGTCATTTCATTCCCGATGGTATAGGAAAATTGACTTATTTTTCGGAATTTAAATAGAGAGAGAAAGAAGAAATAGGAGGGAGAGAGGAGAAAGTGAGAGAGAGATAAAAAGGAGAAGGTGAGAGGGAGAGAGAGAAAGAAGAAATAGGAGGAAGAGAGGAGAAAGTGAGAGAGAGATAAAAAGGAGAAAGAAAGTGAGAGAAAGAGGCAAAACATTTGTTCAAATGCACAAGCAGAAGGAATGAAAAAGAATAAAATAATGTGCATTTAACGGGCAAAGAAAACAGAGTAGTGAAGAGAGAGTGCACTGTTTGCACCCCTTTCCTCTCTCCATTTCCAACCCATCATCAATTTCTCCTATTCTTTTCCATTTGTCCCCAACCAAGCATTCCATTCCTTGAGACTGTACTTCTCAGGATCATTTCTGTAGTACGGTTTCCCGGTGGGAGTTCCACCTTGCTCGCCAAAGTACCCGCGATGACGAAACGCGGCGTCGTCCCCAGAGCGTGAAGCTCGTCGGGGGTGTCGTCGGAAAGCATTTTTGGTGATCGCCCGACGTTGAGGACCGTCGGCTGGCCCCCCTTGGGGGGTCGGCCGCGGGGGCGACGCTCTCTGAGCGGGTTTAAATGGCGGAAAAAACTGAGTTGTAAAGTAATTTGTCCCGTTTTACTTAATTGGATAATCTTGAGAGAAAGCGAAGCAGTGATTTGGGCAAAAAAACATCCAAAACATTACCCCGTATCTTAGTATTTTTAAAAAGAATTATTATTATTTTTAACTAAATTTTAAGAATTTGAACGTTTGAGGCCGGCGATGCCGACAAGCGAAAAAGGGAAACAATTTTGTTATACTTTGGTAAAATTTCCATTCATTGTAGTGGTGAAAATCCCAAAATATAAGTCTATGATGGATTTGAAAAAGGAAGAGAACGGCTTTTTGGACAGCCTTCTCCAGAGAGGGCGCGAAAAATGGATGGCTGCAAAAATCTAAAAATTCGTTGCCAGATGGTCGAACAGTTTCTGCAAATCGTCGAACCCTGAAACAAGTATAAATCGATTCCATAACTAAAGGGTACCGTCGAAAATGAAATTAAAATTCCTAATTCCATCTTGGCTTTTTCTTCTGAATGCTTTCACTGTTTTCTTCCATTAATAACCCTGGAAAAAAGTAAATGGCACAAGAAAATCACTCAAAAGTATTTCAATTTGAAATTCTAACTTAAAAATGGGCACAAACTTTGAATTTAAATGCTATTTTATTGAAGACAAATTTTGTGAAAAAAGGAAGATTCTCGCTTTGTTACAAGAACATTTAGACATCATTAGGAAGACCAAAAATGAGTTGGCCAAAGTCAAATTGGAATGGACAGAAAATGATCAAAGAGAGGCCAGCAAATTTTGGACGATCGGTGAAAAGGGCGAAAAAACATCGGATTAATAAGCCAATTAAGCAAAGGCACTTATTCTTAGATAAGCGCCCATTAGTGCGGCAAACGCTTTATTTGGTTCGCCATGCGGAAAAGCTGGACATCATTGACAAAAGCTGGGGCAACGACAAAAACGAGTTGGAGCGGGAGGACTCGCCTCTGTCTGCGCTGGGCCTTCGACAGGCGGACGAACTCGGAAAATGGTGGGCAAATTGGGGTGCCATACAGGGCTGTGCGAAAATCACAAAAAAAAATTTTCGTATACGAAAACGAAACGAAAAAGTGCATTCGATACGAAAACGAAACACGAAACGAAAAAAAAAATTTTGAAAACCGAAAACGAAACACGAAACGAAAAAATTTTGACGGACGAAAACGAAACACGAAAACGAAAAAATAACCATTTTCGTACGAAACGAAACGAAAAAACCGAAAATTTTTTGAACTTATTTCAATCAGAATTAAGAAACATAAAAC
>SIJG01000092.1:356852-421018 GCA_023374025.1 Heterodera schachtii | reverse complement strand
GTACAACAAGTAAATGTGAGCGAGGGTGATTGGGACAGGACAAATGAGCGCATGGAAATGGGGGGAGGTGCGCATGGAAATGAATTGGCCAGAGGGGGCCAAAATGGGACAATTGGGGCGGTGAATGGGGCCGAGGGGTTGGAGCTGTTCAGCTCCCAAATTGTTGTCGATTTGGGGAAATGAAGTGCTGTTTGTTAAGCACACATTTAAAGGGAACGGAAAAATGGGGAGAGAATTTTTGGTTGATAAGGAATGGAATTGCGGGGGGGGAGTGACAGCCGCTGATAAGGCGGCAATTGCACATCGGACCATTTTTAAATTGAATTGATTTTTGGTTTTTGTCCGATGTGCATTTTTGCACAAATCAAATAATTTGATTTTCGAAACCCGTGTTTCGACAGTTCTAATATATTCCATTTCATTTGACATTTTTGTGACGAAATACCGCAAATACAGGGGTAGGTACCGTAAAAGGTTCCAGGGGATGGGAAATTTTTTTTGTTTAAAATGAATATGAGGGACAGAAAAAACCCAAAATTTGTTACAAACTTTTACATATTTTCAGAATAAAACTCATTTTTTGAAAATTTTTATCAAGTTAAACTAAATTATAAATTTCCTAGATTTTTGTCCAGGAAATCAAGGTCCAGGTCAATTTTTAAATCCAGGTCCAGGCACAAAAAATCTAGATTTCCTGGATAAATTTTTTTCGTCATTTTTATGACGAAATGTATTTAAAATTGGTATAAAATCTGCCAAAATTTTCCCGCTGCCTCCTCAAAATTCTTATTCTCTAAAAATTGGCTCAAAAACGTAAAATATTCTCATTTTTTGAACAAAACGTTAAGAAATCGCATTAAAAAACAAAATTTTCGCCGAGCCCCTGTCCCCAAAATTTTTTGGAAGTTTACTAAAAATTTCAAGATTAAATTTTTTGAAAAAATTTTCAGTGATTTTTTCTAAATGTTTTCGAAAAACTATTAATTCCAATAAAAAATTGAAAATCCGTTTCAAAATTTTTTCAACTTTTTTTTACAAATACATATTAAAATATTCAAATTTTCAAAAAATGCTTAAATTGGTTTTAAAATATCTTCTTATTATAAATTAGATATTTTTAGACGTTCCCAAGCAATTAATTGATTTTTTTAAGCATTTGTTTGTTTTTTAAAAGAAATTTAAAAAATCCAGGTCCAGGCTTGGTCCAGCTCTCGAGAAGCCTGGATTTTTTCTGGACCTGGGTTTTCCTGGTTTTTTGTCCAGAAAATCCAGGTCCAGGTCCAACATGGAATCCAGGTCCAGGCTTTTTTCAAAATGTCGATCTCTAAAAATAATTAATGATTCCCAATTACGAACAATACTATTAAAATGAGAATGTCTGGGTAAAAATGAGTTTTTCGTGCATTTCTCAGCGAAACAAAGCAGCAAAAATGTTAAATAACTAACAATACAATTCCTTCTGTAAGCATCGCTATTTGGCCTTACATATTTCTTTATTTTCAATTTTATCTTTCTTTTTTCTGAATTTTTGTCAATTTTAAAAACAAAAAATGAATGGAAGGCATTTTAAAAGTGACAAAACATTTTTAAATAATTTGCGGTTTTCGCGCAACGACCTAGCACCTTCAATTTCCAATTCCTTAGCAATTATTTTGTCGCTAACTTTTGGATTTTTTACTTTAATTTTGAAATATTTTTTCATATTATTTAATTTGTATGCATTTTTCGCTTAAAATAATAATTTAAATTTGAAAATTCTTCGAAATTCCCACTTTTTTTGTGTTTTGGCAGTAATTCCCTTTTCCATTTTCTCAGCGTTTCATTGCCAATTTGAAGCCGAGTTGAGGACGGTCAAAGGATGGGAAAATGTCCATCCAAACATCGTTGCAAATCCAACTGAATTGTGGGAAAATAAATTAGGCAAATAATAATTTATGATTTTTAAAAAATGCATTACCGTCGGTTCATTTTTGTGGCAATTAGAGCACAATTTTGCCAATGTCACACAGATAGCAGAATAATTAATTGCGTTAGAAATGGTTTTTTAATAATGAGAGGTAAGGCGAAAAAGAGAAAAGCGATGGCATTGCGGTCAATTAAACTAAAAAATTTTCCAGTAATTTATTATTGTTTTTATATTTCAATTATTTTAAAGTTTTTTCGGATAAAGACAATTTTTAGTAAAAAATTTATATCATGAAAAAAATAGTAAATTTGGTGATCAATTTTTTGAAAATTTTTTAAATTCTTAGGAGGTGCATTTTCTGAATTTTTTTTGGGTCATTTCTTAGGGGTATGTTTTTCGTTTTTATTGCATTTTTGTTGGGGATTTTCAAAAATGCTAAAATAGGCACATTAGACAAAAAAAACTCCAAAATAGGCAAAGTTAGGCATTAATGTTTTCACTCAAAAAAGTACTCTTTTAAAGTAACGCCGAAAATGAATGAAATAAAAAGAGAAATGAGTTTAATGAGGGGGGAATTTATGCTCTGATCGAAGTGGGGTCATTTAAGGATTAGTCATGAAGGCGAACACTAATTAGGCTAATTTATATTTCTAATTGGGCAGCGAAATGACTCCGTCCCTTCCCATGCCCTTTTCTTCTGTTGGGTCATTTCTTTGCTTTTGGCAAACAGAATTTTATAAAAATGTAAGCCAGAAAATAGAATAAAATGCATTTTATTAAGGGAATGAAAACCATATTGGTTACAGTGTCTTACTGCTTTTGATACAGTACCTTATTGGGTGCTGGTGCATTTCCTAAAAACCGCGCCACCCATGCTCAGTTTCCTAAATCCGCTAATGGGTTTGAATACAAAAAATGGGTAATACATATAAATTCATAGCTTGGCTCAAATTCCACCAAATTAATATTTCATGGTACCATTCAATAGCTCTAGGTTTTCTCTATCAGAATATAATTAAGAAACGCGCATGGGTGGCAGTTTTTAAGAAACGCGCCAGCACGCATTTTGGCCTTCATTTCCTTTGGCCATTTGCTTTGTTGCGTTTCGGTCTTTTGTCCCACTTCGGCCTTTGGTGCTAAAGTTCAAAAATGCCAAAATATATGCTAAACCCCGCTTTAGGTATTTTTATGTACTAAAAATCGCGAAATAAATATCAAAAAAGTTGCTAAAAAATTGGAAAAACATGTCAACAAATGAATTTTTCAAAATTGACTCATTCTTTATCCATTTTACCTTTATTATTTTTATTCATAATTTTTATTTTTAATAATGTTTTCATCTCAACATTTTGCCCTTTTCCCACCTCTTTCCCCCGCAGTTTTGCCCATTTTTTGGGTCACCATTTGCCCAACTCTAAAAAACGCAATAATTTGAATAAATAAAGATAAAAATGGAAGAAAATTATGAGTTATTCAAATATTTATTATTCTTATCTTTTGCCCGTCGCATTTTCTCCAATTTTGGGTCATCGTTTTGCCCAATAAATTTATTTACCTTTTGGCCTATAAATATGTGCACAATTACAGCGACTATAGCAGAATTTAGCATTCATTTGCTCATGTTTTTCTAAATGCATTAAACAAATTAAAATAAATTTTTAGTTAAAATTAAAATGTCATCATTCACGACTTTTTCATCAGCGGACGAATTTTCTCCTCTCCAACGTAAAATAATTAAAACACAATAATAAAGATTTTTAAATAATCAAATTTGTTAAAATTAATTTTTTAATTAATTTTTCTTTTTTCAGCAATTTTTTCCAAATCTAAGCCCATCGGAGGAAATGAGTGTTTTTGATTGCAAGAATGGCTGAGCTGAATCGAGCCAGAACAATGGAACCATCTGTTGCAAGTTCGGAAGTGTTTGGACAAGACGGATACGGTAAGGAATTTTGCATATTGAAGAGGTACGATATGAAAATTATATAATTAAAGAAATTATTTTGAAATTTCATAAAATCAAGAATTATTTCAAAATTTATTAAAATCAAAGAAATTATTTTGAAATTTATTAATAAAAGAATGCGAAAAATTAAGTATCATTATTTAAATTTCAGTTTCGGAAGATCATTTGAAAGCAATTTTGGAGAGAATTGGTGAAATTGAGAAGCAGCAACAACAGCAGACAAAAGGCGAGGATAAATTAAAACGAAAAAATATTTAATTAAATTAAATATTTGTATTTATATTTTAAATATATTTTAAAATAAATTCAATTTTTAAGCTACTGCGGGTCAATTGTCAAAAATTTTGGAAAAAATTGGTGAAATGGAAAAACAAAACGAAAACACGGACAAAGGCGAGGAAATTTTAGCGAAGAATAAATTATCACTTATTAAAAGTTCTTTTTTTGAATAAAGGCGAGGACAATTTAACGAAAAATGAAATTTTCATGCTTTTCTTTGATAACTGCGCAATTGAACATTTTTCGAATCATTTAATTATTGATAACATTTAGTATCATAAGTCATTTTGACTGATAGCAGAATTTATAAATCAGTAAAACTCGACCGATTCTCCGAAAAAATGCTAAAAGCTAAAACCATAGAATAATTATTAAATTTATTTTATTGTTGTTTTTTCATTTAAATAAATAAAAAATTAATCCTTTTCTATTTTAAGCTGCTGAGGAACGGTTCTTACAATCGCAAATGATCAGAAGAAAATTTTGGAAAAAATCAGTGAAATGGAGAAGCAGACACAGAAAAAGGTGAATGAATGGAAGAGAAAAAATAAAATAAAAATATTTTACGGTAAAAATTAAATTTAATAAATTATTATATAATAAATAATTATTGTTAATTAAAAATATATTAAATAAATTAAATAAATAATATTTAAAAAATATAAAATTAATTAAAATGATTTATTTCAGGTGCTTTTAAAATTCCAAGAAAATTGCTGGGATGCCAATGCTTGTGATGAGAATCTCGAAATCAGTGGTGACAAAAATCTCATTGTCCATCATAAGGGAACTAATTCTGGTATTTTTTAAATTTACATCAAAATTAAATTTCTCCTAAAAAGCTTGGCGCTCTGTCTTCGCAAAATATCCGATTGTGCTGAACAAACATTTGTCTGACTTTTTTTACTATGAAATTTCAGTTATCAAAAAAGGAAACGAACAATAGTAAGTGAATTTGGCATTTGGAAACATTTTATAATAAAAATATTAAAAAGTGAAATATTTTATTATTTATTTCTTCTTTATTCAGTCGGCACATAACCTTCGGATTCGCTGTTAAACCACAGAACAAATTGAATATAGAAATTGGATGTGGAAAAGGCACTTATGCATATAAAAGTGATGGCATGATTTGGATTAACGGAGAAGGAAAAGGAATAAATTACGGATACTACGGTGTTGGCGATACCGTAGGAATTGGTGTTCATTTAATCACTCGACAGATCATTTTCACCAAAAATGGACACCGTTTGGGTTGGCAAATAAATAATAATTAAACAAATTCAAATTATATATATTTAGTTTCTTATTTTTAAATTTATTTTTATGTTAGAATTGTCTAAAATCCCTTAACTTTTTCACAGATACTTCTGATTTTTTGTTTGATCCATCTTTTGCTGATGGTTCTCTTTATCCATTCGTTTCTTTGCTGTATTTTGATGACAAAATTGAGGCGAATTTTGGGCCCAATTTCAAATAAATTTAGAAACTCTCTGAAGGAAGAATTAATCATTCACGAATGTTGTTGATCAATTTGCTCTTTTTAATCTTTTTTATGTCTTTCTTCTTCAATTAAATTTGCTTTTCTGTATTAATCGGAATAATATTTTTTCGTTTCCCTGGTATTTAAGACTAAAAGATGAAAATTTGAAAAAAACTTTTTTTTCCAATTATATGCTAAGATTTGTATTAAATATCTGCTCATATGCTATGAATAAATAGGCTCAAAATAGACATTTCTATGTTAAAATTTTGATTTGGTGAAAGTTTTTAGTCCATATAAATCCATATTTAGCATTTTTGGTCAACATTTATGCCATTTTTCCGGAAAAAAAGTCTCCGGCTGAAATGTCGCCGCAAAAAATACATATAAATTCTCAAAAATTTCAAGAATTTTTACCCAAACGGTGTCCATTTTTGGTGAAAAAAATCTGTTGAAAGGCCCAATTAACGCCAATTCCTACGGTATCGCAAACACCGTAAATTGGAAACGAAAACTTCCATTTGCAAAAATGGCCTTATAGCAGAGATGCGATATCTGAGTATTTTTACTCATTTTGTGGTCTTTTAGAGGGTCAAAGAGGATTTTTTTGAAAAATGAGGATTTGCGGATTTTTGTGGTCTTTTGACAAAAAAAGTTACAAAAACACATGATTTTTTGAAAAATTGGGTATATTTGGCAAAATGTTCGAATTTAAATTTTTTCGAAAAATCCTCATTTTGTAATTAATTTTAATTAATTTGCTTTAGATAATTTTGTTCAAAAAATAAAGAGGAATTCGATAGAAGGGGTTAAATCATTTATTGTGAGATTTGTTCCTCAGCAGCTTTAAATATAATTAATTATTGCAAGCAAACGGTGTTATGACGTTACACAAAAACCATCAAAATAAAAATTTTGACAGAAAATTATTCATAACATCGCCGAAAAGAATCCGATTTTATAATCATGATAATAATATTCGATAGCCCTAATTGTTTTTGTTTTCATGCAAAATTAAAAAAAATTGTTTAAGTTCCAAAAAAAGTTATGACCAAAAAGGTTAAAAAAACTTGGTTTTCTGATGTGAGTTCCTCTAAGAATGGGTCAATCCAGGCCATAAAATATAAAAAATTTTCAAAAATTTCAAGAAAAATAATAAAAAAAATTATTTTTAGTTCTATTTTTAATAGTTTTTTAAAATTTCCGTAGTTTAAGCCTCATAATATAAATCAAAAAATAATGTTTTTAATATAATTTAAACTCTTTTAACGAATATGGCCAAGATGAAAGAAAAGGACGCTTTTTGGTAAATATTGATCATAGGCCCCAAACTCAAAAATGCTTAAAAACGGTCAGAATCGATGTAAAAAGGTTTGAAATGGATAGGAAAAATAGAATTAGGGGCGCGCTTGCCCTTTTTCAGGATGAAAAGTGCCGAAAATGGAGTGCCAAACTCAGCTGGGACTAAAGTGACCGCATTATAAAAAGCAGTCAAAAGAAATTTTAAATAATTTTTCTAGGGTAAATTGTGGCGCTGATCACGAATATGACCTTTATTTTGCAAAATTCCGAACCCCGAACCCAAATTCGAACAAAACTCAAAATTTAAAAATAAAAAAACATATTATTAAGGGGTTTTGAGGTTGCTGAACACGGATCGAAGATAATCTACTTTCGCAAAAGGGAGCTGCGAAGACGGAGAGCAAGTAGTGGGGCGAGACGGAGGGCGGAGGAAAAAGTCTGACGAGCGCACAGGCGGTTGACTGCGGGGGCCCGAAGGGCCCCCGCAAGTCAACCGCCTGCGGATCACGCGCGGACTTCTTCCGTAGCCCGTAGTCTCGCCCCACCTACTGGCCGCCGTAGTCGAGTGTGCGGCGGTTTTTTAGCGCAATAAGCTAAATTTAATCTTTTATATTTGACGTTCGTTTACATTTTCTGACTACTGGTTTAAAAATAGTTTTAACGATTTTGAGGACCTAATACATAGTCGGTTCGACTTCATAATTAGGGTTCGGAATTTTGCAAAATAAAGGTCATATTCGTGATCAGCGCCACAATTTACCCTAGAAAAATTATTTAAAATGTCTTTTGACTGCTTTTTATAATGCGGTCACTTTAGTCCCAGCTGAGTTTGGCACTCCATTTTCGGCACTTTTCATCTTGAAAAAGGGCAAGCGCGCCCCTAATTCTATTTTTCCTATCCATTTCAAACCTTTTTACATCGATTCTGACCGTTTTTAAGCATTTTTGAGTTTGGGGACTATGATCAATATTTTCCCGCTTTTTATTTCTTTTTTCCTTATGTATAAAAAAAGTTATAAAGCATTGAATATGCTATGTTTTTTGCAATCGTAATGCATATGTAAATTATAAACATTTAAAATTTTAAAGTTTTTAAATGAAATTGATCAAAAATTTATTTATTTATTCGAGTCCTAAGAATTCTCTATTTACCTTTAAAATTTCAAATAGAATTGTAATATGGCCATTTTAATAGATAAATTAAATTATATAATATTTAAGCATAATTGATTATTCTTATTGTTAAATTGCGCAAATACTACATAGATAAAAACATTAAAACATTAACCTATTTTGTATTAGTTTTTTATAGTATGGGATTATTTATTGGCACAAATGCTTTTTTTAGTTGTTACGGTAACGGTAACAACCGTTTGCCGAGTCTGTAGCGTTTAGGCGCCAGCCCAGTTTTTGGACTATAAATGTTTTCTTTGTCAACCAAATCAAACATTGTTGGTATTTTTCGAAAGCTCTAAATGTCCTCTATTAGCNGGAGGAGTCGAAGAAGCGGCGCGGAGAAATTCGAAGTCCAAATGTTGTGTCGAATGTGCCGTCGAAGTAAATAAAACGGCGATGAAGAACAATTTTATTTTGAACACGGAGAGAAAAGGACAAGAATAGATGAGGGAAATTGATTGAAGTTAAGCGGAGTAAAATTAAAACATAAATTAAAACGAAGTGAAGATAAGAGAATAAAATGGGAACACAATACAACTTAAACATAAATGAACGCGAAAAGGAATCGTTTCGATAATTGGTCAATCCCATCACGTGGCACGCTCCACCGAGACAGTGTCCTCACTGTCGGAAATTTTCGAACCGCCGCATCATCCCCCGGCACCATCAGTTGAGCGCCTGCGAAACGACATCGGTTGCGGCGAGCCAGTGGTTTAGCTATGATTGCTACCAATTTGTTCCTTTTGTCATTTTTTGGTGGAAAATTCAATGAAATCGTTTGGTGTTTTATCATTTTTAATCTAATAATTAGATTAAATGTCTTTTCTTTCGTTTGATTTAAAAGCTAGATCAATTATAATTTTTCTCAAAAATTTTTCCGTTTTCTTCCAATTTTCACAAAATATTTTCTCTCAACCCACCCCCATTCTTACCAGTGCATAAAAGTCTCGTGTCTCGTGCCAAAATACGAGAACGAGACAGCCTAAAAATACGAGACGAAACAAGCAACATCCGGTTCACACAATAAATTTTGTAGATCACCCACCATCCACAATTCGGCACACTCAGAACATTTAATTTCGATTATTCTCCCAAATAACTAACCATGTGCTGGTAAAAGAAGAATTTGCACATAAATTCATTTTCCAATCTCTTCCACAACGCTTAAACATTCAGCGACTAATTCATTTTTTTGCTGTTAAATGATTTTTGTTTTCCCATTTAGAAATTGCTGCATTAAATTTTACCAATAAAATTATTTTCGATACACAATAAAACTTACAAGGAACCACCCGAACTGTAACTCGGAAAATGAATATGTGTTATATACCATTGGATAGAGAATGGTCGACTTCTATTGTGAATTTTTAATATTACGGGCAGCAAGAATACAAGAAGTTATAAGGCCTCAAAAATCGAAATTTTGAGAAATCTTTGTCGAGAACAATTGGATGGGTAGCGAAGACAGTGCGAATCTCGTCTAAATTAAAAAAAAATAATAATTTGTTAATTAAAATTTAACTAAATTACTTTCTTCTCCTTCGTGGCAATGGACCTTCAACTCAGTGATTTGGAGTTCATTGTGACAAGTGTTGGCATCCCAATAATTTTGTCGGAAGTTTTAAAGTACGGTTTTTTGGTTTTAAAAACTCCACCATTAAAGATGGCAATCGCTTTCTGGGATTTATCGACGATTTTTTTAAGTATTATATTTTCGTAAAATAAATATTTATTTTCACCAAAAATTTTGTTAATTACCAGGGATATTCACATAAATATGAAAAAACATAAAAAATTGAAAAAAGTAGAAAAATAATGTTTTCCACGAAAATCGGCCAAATTTGCTGTATCAAAATTAAATTTCAAACTCAAATTTATTTTGTGCCCACTAGGGATGTGCGAGAAGTGATTTTACCCGGAATCGAGAAAGGAGACCGAGAAACATACGAGAACCGAGACCAAAAAACCCGAGAAATTTCTCGACTCGCTAATCGAGAACCGAGAAATTTAAATGAAATTAATTCAAATCAAAAATCCCAAAATAAGGACGAAAATAGGGGCAAAATGCCAAAATATGGGTTAAAACTTATTTTAGGGGCGAACAGTCAAAATAGGGATTTTAGGGGCGAACATCCAAAATAGGGATTCCTAGGGTCGGATAGGGGCGTTAAAACTAAGAATTTCCGAACAAAAAATAAGTTTTTCGTGCATTTCTCGTCGAGTTAAAGCCGCAGAAAAAATAAGTAAAGACCTAAGAATCCCATCCCTAGAGATTGCCATCTTTAAGGGTGGAGTTTTTAAAATCAAAAAACCGGTACCCCCGGTTTTTCCATTTTTGTTGAGTTATTTTCTCACTTTTGCATGTCAATCATTTTTTGAATTAAATTCTGCATGAATTTTTGCTTTAGGCAAATCAATTTCAAGTTTAAAAATGTTTTCATAAGTCAAAGAACGATTGATTTGTTGGTCATGGCATAATATTGACCAAATTCAAAGGCGAAAAACCTTGGGAAATTCATTTATTTATTTTTTAAAATACTTTAATTATCAGATTCTTTTAAATAAAACCTTTGAACAGTGGAATTTTAACATTTTAATTCAAATGTCTATTTCATATAATTCAACAAATACGAAAATAACAGCCTATAACGAGCAAGGTAAATAATGAAATTTTTTTTATATTAATAAAGATGTGATTTTTTTCTAAATTTTCAGCGCTTTTTCCAATTTTGAGTCCATCCGACGAATTGCGTCTTTTGAGGGCCAAATTTGTGCAAATGAAACTAATGGAGCAGCAGCAAGCAATTGAACCATCGTCAGCAAATTGCGACATTTTGGGACAATATGAAAAAGGTAAGGGCTTAATTTTGAACTGAAAACTGTACTGGTAAGCGTACTGTAACTGTCTCTGTTGAGAAAAAAACAAATGCATGGCAAATTTATGATTTATTCAGTAAATCAAATAATTTTCGTAAAACATTATTATTAAAAAGATTTTTGAAATCTAGATCATATTGATCATCAGATAAAGAAGGTGGGCAAGAGTTTGAAAAAAAAATGAAACAACTAACATTTAATTTATGTTACAATATTTTAACATTTTTTATAATATTAAATAATTTAAATTTAAATTTTTATCAGTAATCAACGAATTCTTAATGATTTTTAAGTCTTTGCGTGAAATTGCGAGCATGGAATTGGAATTGGCCCTGAAAAAACAATTGTTGGAACTTACAAAGAAAACCGAACTGAACGTGGGTTAATTATTTGATTGCTTTTCATAAATCAATAGCACAGTCAGGGGCAAATCACAATTTGATTTTTGGTGCATTTTTAATTTTTCAGCGAGAAATTCGTGCCGAATTGGAGAAACAGAAACTGATCACGGAAAACATTGTGTTGAAGGCGAAGATTGTCAACATCGAACAGCACCAAATGAAACAGAACAAGCAAAATGGGAAGGAGGACGAACAGCAGGGCGAATACGGTAGGAAAAATTGATCATACGGTAACAGAAATTATCAAAGCAAAGAGTAAACAGAACAAATAAAGTACATAGCTTACTGTAAATTTGTTTGCTTTACATTCATTCCAAGAGAAAGAACATATCTACGCATTGTTAAGCTTTTGTCGAACAATTTGCACAGCTGCAAAATGGCCAGCAGAAATTTTCGGATCGTATCAGTCAATTGGATAATCAGTTGAAAAAACAACAACTGAAAGAGAATGAGCATGGGAAATACGGTAAGGATACTGTCAAAAGATAATTTAATAGCTATTGATAGAATTGAATATTGTAATAACTTATAAATAATGTTCAATATTTTTCAGTTTCTGCTGATCAGTTTGAAGCGATTCGGGAAAGAATGGGCCAATTGGAGAAGCAGGTGAACCAACAACAGAACGACAATCAGCATGAGAAATACGGTAGGAATACTGTAATTTTGTAAACACAATTTAAATTTTGTAATAACTTATAAATAAAGTTCAGTATTTTTCAGTTTCTGCTGGTCATTTCGAAGCGTTTCATGAAAGAATGGACCAATTGGAGAAGCAAGTGAACCAACAGCAGGAAGAGAATGAGAAATACAGTAAGAAAGTTTAAAAACTTACCGTCATCTAAACCCAAAAATATAAATTGCTAATCAGAAAATGTTAATATTGTAATAATTTAGCTAAAAGTTTTCTATTCGAATATTAAATTAAATCAATGTAACAAATACATCAAAATGTTTATTTAATTTAAATTTTATTTTGAAATGTAAGTATGTTTAATTTCTTTAAGCTGATCGCCTTTTACAACAACAAAATGCCGAACAACCAGAACTTTTTGCCAAAATCGATGAATTGTCGAAAAAATTTGGGCAATTTAAGGAAATGCACGAAGAATTTGTAACGAAAATTGATGAGGTGGAATGGATTTAAATTTTTTTAAAATAAATTATTAAAATGCAATTACCTATTTTTATTTTATTTTTCATTGGCACAGAAAATAAATGCGAACGCCGAATTTGCCAATACTATCCAAACAAAAGGCACCGAATTGGAAGAACAACAAAACAAATTGAAAAACTATGTTGACATTTTGAACTACCGATTCGGAAATGGTAAAATTGCAAAATTAAATTAATATTAAAAAATTAAATTAATAATTAAAAGGAAATTCTGTAAAAATTACTGTTTAAAAATAATAAAAAATTCTTTTAATAATTTGTCCCAATATTTTAAGCACTTATTGACCAAATCTTGGAATTGCAAAATGAACAGAAAGATCTTTTGGGACGAATGAGTGAAATGGAGAAGAAAAAGCAAGAGGACGAGGAAATGGAAACGGAAAAGTACGGTAAGTGAATGAATGCCTACCGTAACGAAGCATTTTTAATTTTAAAAACTAATTTCAAAATTAGACGAATTTAACGCAATTTTGGAACGGAATGGCATGATTTGTGAGTGAAAATTGGATAATTTGTTAATCATTTTAATTGATAGGAACAATAATTTTTTTCGCTTAAAGCTGATCGTCTTTTGCAAATGCAAAATCAGCAGATGAAACTTTGTGCCAAAATTGATGCGGTGGAGACGAACTCATACGAACTCTTCGGCAAAAGTGAATGTGAAAATCAATATATTTTTTTGAGTAATATTTATTAGAACAAATTATAAAACAAAAAGACCATTTTAATAATTGGGATATGTTTCAGTTTGCTCCAATCATTTTGAACCGATTTTGGCACGGTTTGGCCAATTGGAGAAAGGCCAACAGAATCAAAATGCACATTTTGATAAACTGAACACCTCCGAAATGAAGCAAAGTGAAAATTTGGCCAAAATGGAGAACGAAATCGGTGTGGAATTGCCAAATACTTATAATTATGCTTAATAATTGGCCTAATTATTTGTTCAAAAGAAAAGATTTGTGTAAATAAAATAATATTTAATAATAATTTTTGCTTTCTTTCAGCTGAACACCTTTCACAACTGAGAAATGACCACGCGCAGCAGCAGAAGGAGTTTTGTGCTAAAATTGATGAGGTGAATTCAGCGTATTTAATAAAACTAATAAAAGACAGAAAATTGGATTTGCTTATTAAACAATTAATTTTTTTTTATTAAATTGCCGTAAAGATGCTACAAACGAAAGCTGATGCCGAAAAAGAGAATGACAAACTGAAAAATGATCACAAGGAAATGGAGGAGAAGATGGACAAATTGGAGGATCAATTGGGAAGAAAATTGGACGCGGTGGGGTCAAATTATTAATCACTTCAAAAATTTAAATAATTTTTTTGGCCATAATATTTGAATATTTAAAAAAATATATTTTTTTTGGCAAAAAAAAAAGCTTCGTTAATTTCAGCACAAGACATTCCAAGAAGAATTTGAGAAAAAGGTCATGGAACGAATTGATGTGACAGTGCAGACGAAGGTTGACAAAATGGAAATGGCACACCAACAGCAAAAGGGTAAGGTTACTGTACCTACCGTAATATTATTATTAATTATTATTGCTGTCAAATATTAATAGAATTTGTTCCAATTTAAGTTGCTACTGAAAAGGCAATTTTTGAGCGAATCGGTGAATTGGAGGCACAACAAAAACAGCAATGGGAAAAGGAGACAAACGGCGAGTTGTTAATTCATTAATGTAAATAATATTTAAATATATTTATCCATTTTTAAAAGTATATCCATTATTATTTTAAGTGCTTTTCAGGGGGTCTTTAATATTTTAGGAAATACGATATATGGACTTTTGGAAAATATCAATTTTAATAAATAATTGTGTTTCTATTTTCAGTTTCAGAGGAACGGTTCTCACAATTACAAAATGAACAGAAGAAAATTTTGGAAAAAATCAGTGTATTGGAGCAAGAAGCAAAGCAGAAGAGAAAGGTGAATGATTGGAAGAAGAAAAATAAAATTAAAATATTTACTGTAAAAATATATTTTTAATTTATTTAATAAATTATTATTATTTAACAATATAGAAAATTAATTAAAATGATTTATTTTCAGGTGCTTTTAAAATTCCAAGAAAATTATTGGGATGCCAATTTCAAAATTAATATCTCCTCATTAGCTTGGTATTCTTTCCTCTTCGCTAAATATCCGATTGTGCTGAACAAGTCTTTGTCCGACTTTTTTTACTTCGAAATTTCAGTTAAGAAAAAAATGTAAGTGAATTTGGCATTTTGAAACATTTATAATAAAAATATTAAAAAGTGAAATATTTTATTATTTATTTCTTCTTTATTCAGTCTGTTCATGTTCGGATTCGCTGTTAAACAGCAGATAAAATTGGGTGTAGCAATTCGAGATGAAAAGGGCACTTATGCATATGACAGTTATGGCGATATTTGGATTAACGGAGAAGGAAAGGGAACAAATGCCAAATATTCCTACAGTGAAGGCGATACCATAGGAATTGGTGTCCATTTTATTACTCGACAGCTCATTTTCACGAAGAACGGACGACGTTTGGGTTGTCAAATAAATAATAAAATTAAAAATTTTTTAATAATATTATTTATTTGGGTCGAATTTATTTTTATTTTTAAATTCTCGAAATCACTTAAAGTATGATTCCTTTAATTATTTTTGCATTTGTTATTTTCACAGATTCCTCCGCTTTTTTCATTGCTCCATCTTTTGCTGATGATTCTTTTCATCCATTCGTTTCTATGCGCGACACTGGTGACAAAATTGAGGCGAATTTTGGGCCCAAATTCAATTTTGATTTCGATGCTTTCTAAATGATGAAATATTCAAAAAGTAGACCACTTTTATCGATCATTTATTTGTTATTTTTGTTCTTTTCCATTGATTTTTATAAATTTATTTTTTAATTTTTACTTTGTTATATTTTTACACATGGTTCGCAAGTGTCCTTATTTGTAAGATTTGTCCTTATTTGGAGGGACCAGATCTTACAAATTAAAAACGTCCTTATTTGTAAGATTTGTCCTTATTTGGAGGGACCAGATCTTACAAATTAAAAACGTCCTTATTTGTAAGATTTGTCCTTATTTTGGCACGACCTCCTTTGTTTTGTGCTTATTCTTGGATTTGAAAATAAAAATGCAAAAATTGAATAATTTAAAATCTCAAAAATTGATCATTTTTTGGTGGAAATCTGTTAACAAAAATTTCCAAAAATTTTTCCGCCGGTGCCTACCGGCACCACCGGACCCCCCGGTTCCCAAAAAGTTTTCTGGAAAAAGCGCGCCGCAAAAAAAAGCATTTTTATTGGGTTTTAAATTTTGAATGAAATTTTCCAAAATTTGCTAATTTTTTACCTCAAATGATGATTTTTGTGGGACCCACGCGTTTGGGCGCTGGCGTTTGGGCGCCAGCTTGTTTTTCCACTATAGCTTTTTCTTTGGCATCCAAATCCAACAATCTTGGTATCATTTGAAAGCTCTAACATGCTCTATTAGCTTTACCAAAAGCGAAAAGATTTTCAAGCCTGGAAAAATTTTTATTAAGAAAAAACTTCAAAAATTTCGATTTTTCGCAATTTTCATGTATAACTTTTTTGGTAATTGTCTAATCGCGAATCAATACCTTAGAAAAAGCTTCGAAACACATTAAGCTTTCGAATGATACTAAGGTTATTGGGTTTAGGTGCCAAAGAAAAAAGTTATAGCCAAAAACATGCTGGCGCCCAAACGCCAGCGCCCAAACGCGCGCGCCCAAACGCCAGCGCCCAAATGCAGTGGACCCTGGCAAAATGCTGATTTTGAAAATTTTTAATTGACAGGCCCTGGTTTTTACGCTAATAAAATTTTGTTTTAAGTCGATTTGTCATGTTTTTATTGCGTTTCCTTCTCTCTACAATTGGTTTTAGAAAAATTCTTATTTTTGGGGCCCGAATCTTAGTTTTAGCCTCATCTGTCCTTATTTTGAAAAAAAAAACTTGCGAACCCTGTTTTTACAGAACTCAATAAAAATATTACACAAAAATATTTAAAAAAACGACATGATATTCAAGCCCGTAGCCAGAAAAATTTTTCGGGGGGGGGAATCTATCTGACCTTTTTTTTTTTGCTCTTCGGGCAAAAAAAAAATTTCGAGTTATTTACAAAAAATTTTCGGGGTCCGGCGGTGCCGATAGGCGCCGCCGGGAAAATTTTTGAAAATTTGAGTGCAATTTGTACAAAAATCGCCTAGAAAATTCAAAAATGTACCCAGAAAATTTAAAAATTTTCGTTTGGGGGGGGGGGGGGGAATCCCCCCCCCTTCCCCCCCCCTGGCTACGGGCCTGATGATATTTATTAGAGATCGGACCGGTCGGTTTTTTTTTTCGGTTTTTTTCGGTATTTTTCGATTTTCGGTTTCGGTTTTTAACCGAAAAAAACCGACCGAGAAATTTTTGAGTTTTTCGGTTTTTTCGGTTTCGGTTTTTTTCGGTTTTTTAACCGAAACCGTTCGACCGAAATAATTAAAAAACCGAAACAATCGACCGACTTTTTTGACAAATCAGTTGGCCATTTTTTAACAAAAATTCATTAAAAATTCTTAAAATTTTCCTCCGGCGGCGCCTATCGGCACCGCCGACCCCCCAAAAAGCTATCTTTTCTTAAAAAATTAGTCCAAAATCTCAAAATTTGGTATTTTTAGACAAAATCTGCTAACAAATAGCATTAAAATTACAAAAAATTTCCCGGCGGCGCTTATCAGCACCGCCGGCCCTAAAGTTATGGCTAGAGCTGGCAATTAAGGCACCAAAAAGCGCAAAATGGCACTGAAAAAAGGCACAAAAATCCCGAAAAAGGCACGAAAAAAGGCATTTAAATTTTTTTTATTAATGATTTTTAGGGAGCAAAACACGTAAAACTAATTCAAAAAACTAAATTTTGTGCGCTGGCGTTTGGGCGCGGCCGTTTGGGCGCCAGCATGTTTTTCAACTATAACTTTCTATAACTTTTTTCTATGTCATCCAAATCCAACATTTTTGGTAACATTCGAAATCTTAATATGTTTATAGGCCAGCGCCCAAACGGCCGCGCCCAAACGCCAGCGCCCAAACGGCCGCACCCAAACGCGTGGGTCCCGAAAAAATGAATTTTGGCAACAATTTTTGTGAAAATTTTTCAATTAATAAAGGTATATTCTCTGAATTTTTTTAGATCATTTCTTAGGGGTGTATTTTTCCGATTTTTTTGAATTTTGGAATTTTTTGGGGAAAAAAACGTCAAAAAGGGCACCAAATCGCTAAAACTAATCTTTGTGGTTTTTTAGAATCAAGAATCAAAAACATGTTTTTTGACTGCCTTTTCTATCATTTTCCAAACTTTAGTACACCATTCAATAGAGCTTCAATAGCTTTACAATTTAGTTCAGAGGTGATCTTTAGCTTTTTCTGTTAATAAAAATGTTTTATTGCTTTTTTTGGAAAAAATATAAAAATTCAAAAAAAACCGAAACCGAAACGATATACCGAAAATTTTTCTTCGGTTTTTTTCGGTTCGGTTTTTTTCGGTTTTTTAACCGAAACCGTTCGACCGAGAATTTTTTGAGTTTTTCGGTTTTTTTCGGTTTCGGTTTTTTTTCGGTTTTTAACCGAAACCGTTCGACCGAGAATTTTTTGAGTTTTTCGGTTTTTTTCGGTTTCGGTTTTTTTTCGGTTTTTAACCGAAACCGTTCGACCGACCCTCTTGTCCGGTCTCTAATATTTATTGCATCTTATGTTTAATGCAATTTTTGATTTTAATGGAAAATATTCGAAATAAAAATTTCTTTTTTAAACAAATTTTAGATAATTAACTTTGCATTAAAAACAAAAATAAACACTATAAAATGTATATGAACGCAGAGGATTCGAACCTGTGACTTAAAAAAGATTTGAGTAACGCACTATCTCTACACCAATGGCTTCTTAAGTTTCTAATTATAAAATGCCAAAAAGTTGGCACGCCATTTCTCGGCACAGAAGCTCATTTGGCAAAAATGGTTAAATTTCACACTAGAACCTAGGGGTGATTTAAAAAAGAAACCCACTTCAATATTTTTATCCACTTCAATCAATAACTGGCATTTTACTGTAAAACTCGAATTTCCATTAACAATGGAAATGGCATTAATTAGAAAAGTCCATATAATATTGATAAATGTTAACTTTAAAGAAAGTATTCATTTTTCACATGTCGAATTCACCAACAGATAAAAAATTGCATGAATTAATGAACTGCTGATGACAATTTTTAATTAATAAAACGGCGAACTTTTTTTTTTAAAATGAAATAAAAAAGAAGCGAAAAAATGGCGGGATCTAATTAAGCATAATGTATCAATTAAAAGCTGTATCAATACCAGAAATTAAGTTCAAACAGAGAAAAGGACAAAAAATTAAATTGTCAGTTGCCACTTATCAAAGATTAACTTCAAATGTAAATTTTTTTAAAACAAAACTCCCAAATTTGTTTACTTGTAATCGGAATCGTTTTCCCGATCTGGACCGGAAAAACGGTGCTGGGACGTTAGTTCAAAAACCATCAAAATGGGCGTTAGTCAAAAAACCATCAAATGGAAAATTTTTGACAGAAAATTATTTTTATTTCGCACAAGATTGATCAAATTTTATTTTCTTGATATTTTTCGATAGCTCTATGTGTTTTCTCTTATCCTGCAAAATTTTTAAAAAATTCTTTCGGTATAAAAAAAGTTATGACCTGAGAAGCTCAAAAAACCAAGTTTTTTTAACATTTTTAGTCATAACTTTCTTGAAACTTAACGAAACTTTTGAAATTTTGTAGGCTAATAGAAAACACTTAGTGTTATCTAATGATAGCCGTGACTAACCCCGAAAAAACCAGGGAATAGTCCCTATCCCGCGACCTTTTTTTACGACCCTCCCATGGAGGTGCCATGGCAACTCGTACAAAGGTAACTCGTACAATTTTAAATTGATGTGGCCATAACTTTTTTTAGTCGGCCAATTTCTTAAAACTTGGTATCATTCGAATGCTTTTCATGTTTAGAAGAGATGATTAAGCAAAAGCTAAGCGATTAAGCATCTCACAAAAAGTTACATTTTAAAGAACATTAAAAATGCACAAAAGCAGACTTTTTCGCAATTTATAAATTATATCTTTTTTGTGAAATGGTTAATCGCTTAGATTAATCGCTTAGCTTCTTCTTAATCATCGCTTCTAAACATGAAAAGCCTTCGAATGATACCAAGTTGTAAGAAATTGGCCGACTAAAAAGTTATGGCCACATCAATTTAAAATTGTACGAGTTTTGTGTCAAAATTTATTAATAAATTGCGATTTTTTCTTTAAATACAATTTTATTTTTTCATAATTAATTCTTAAATAATTTTACAAAATTTTTCGGTTGATAAATTTAAAATGCGATTCAAACAACACTTTAAAAAGCATTTTCTTCAACAAAATAATTGTTTGTGGCATAATTATTTCGTCAGCAATTTTTCTGAGAATTTCCGGCTTCAAAGCATTGCCCTTTCAGGATTTTCACAAAATTCTTAATAAAAATGAAATTAATTCAAAAATATTAATAATAAACTATAAAATATCCAAAAATAGGAATTATATCTGTTAAAGTTTTATTTTTAGTTCTTTTTCCTTATCGTAAAAAATCATCGAATTTTCATTTGGGAAATAAAATACATTTCACTTCCAAACAAATGAATGAACATTTGCTTTTCAAAATTATTCCTTATTCGATGGAAATCCAAAATTTTTTTATTAAAGTTGCAAATTTCGAAATAAGTTTTGAAGAAGCATCCTAATTAAACATTCTCGGTATCATTTGATATCCCTAAGTGTCCTTTATTTTCCTGTAAAATTTAAAATAAAATTCGTTGAGTTACAAAGAATTTATGGCTTGTAAATTTCAAAAATTGATTGCTTAAATATTTTTGGCCATAACTTCTTTGAAACTCAATGAAATTTTTTGAAATTTTACAGGAAACTAGGAACATTTAGGGCTATCCATACCAAGAATGTATTATTTGGATGTTTTTAGAAAAAGTTATGGTGCATGAATTTGTCAAAAATTACATGGCCGTGTCTTTTTTTGTGGTCGTACAAACTGAACTAAAGGACACATGTATTTATTATTATTATTAGATTGTTATTCAGTTATCAGTTAATTAATTGATTTAATTATTTAAATAACTTTTCCGTACTGAAATGACCCGCCTCTTCCTATCAACCGCACTCATACATTTTCGCTTCGGCTCGCCACGGTCAGCTATAGAACAAACATTAAAATTTTACATCAACAGATGCAGTCTTGAAGTCAGATTCTTGATTAGAGCTTTCCCTTGTCGGGGTCATAACATTTTTAAGGGGGGAAGGGAGAGCGCATAATGGAAAAGTACCAAATTTTCTATTGGTGATTTTGGTCAGTGTGGCATTAATTTGGCCACTCGACGGATCATTTCACAAAGAATGGCCAAGTTTGACTCTCCAAGTTTTTATAAAAATTAAATGATAAAAAAAAGCACAAATTAAAATAAAACAAATTTATAAAAGTAAATGGAAAAGAACAAAAAAATGAATGATGATAAAAGTGATCATATTTTGTGAATATTTCACCATTTAAAGAGCCTCCAAATCAAATTTAAAATTGGGCCCAAAATTCGCCTCAATTTTGTCACCAGAGTGACCCAAAGAAACGAATGGATGAAAAGAATCATCACCAAAAGATGAAGCAATGAAAAAAGACCGGAGGAATCTGTGAAAAAGTTAAGGGATTTTCAACAATTCAAACAAAAAATTCAATTAAATAAATTATAATTTTTAAAAGTTAATATATTTATTTGTTAACCCAATCGTTTTCCATTTTTGGTGAAAATGATCTGCCGAATAACAGAATTAACGCCAATTCCTACGGTGTCGCCTTCATGGTAGCGATATTGGGCATTTGTTCCTTTTTCTTTTCCGTTAATCCAAATTTTGCCATCACTGTCAATTGCATAAGTTCCTTTGCGCGTTCGAATTGTTCCATCCAATTTGTTCTGCTGTTTGACTGCAAATCCGAAGCTCATCCAACTGAAAAATTAATAAAAACAATAAAAAATAAATTTTAATATTTTTGATTAATTTTATATTCAAAAATAAATAATTCTCTTACCATTTCAAATTTCCAATTGAAATTTCGTAGTAAAAATTGTCAGATGAATTATTGTCCAGCAAAATCGGATGTTTAGCGAAGACAGAAGAACAGTAACCTTTTTAGGAAGAATTAGTAAAGTAAATTATGAAAAAATACCAGCAGAAAAAATTCTCTTATAATGGACAATTTGACTTTTGTTGCCAATGATTTTGAGATTCTCATGAAAAACATTGACATCCCAAAAATTTTGTCGGAAATTTGAAAATGCCTTAAAATAATTCATTTAAAATAAAATTGCTTAAATATACAATTATGAAAATATTTTAAAATTTTTTATTCTTTAATTTACCTTTCTCTGCTTTGATTCTTGCTCTAATGCATTGATTCTTTCCACAATTTTCTTCTGATCATTTTGTAATTGTGTGAGCTTTTCATCGCCGCTTAAAATATTAAATCAAAATTATTTAATAAATGAACAAAAATAATATAAAATAAGAAAAATAATTTTGTTTTTACCATTTTTCTCCTTTTTCTGTTCAATTTTGGCCACTTTTTCCTTCAATGCCTTCTGTTCGCCCATCATTTCTTCGTGCTTTAATTTTTGTTCAATTGCCTTCTAAAAATAATTTTAAAATTTTAATTTTTAGTCGAATTTTTAAGGTAAAACTCACATTTTCGAGTTCCAATTTGGCCATTTTCAATTCGATTTCCAATTTGGCAAACTTTTCACGAAATTCCTGAATTTAAATTAACAAAATCACTTTTGTACCATATAAATTCAAATGTTTATCCCAAATTGATTCTGTCTTTTGCCCACCTTAAGCTGTTGTTGCTCAGTGATCGATTCAGTGTTTTTTCCATCAAATTGTCCATTATTTTCCAAATTAATTGCATCGCCATTTCCTTCTAAAATATTTTAAATTAAATTCTTTAATTAAATTTCAATTTTTCTCCCATTTTTCCCTTTTACATCTTTTTTTACCTCCTTTTTCTGATGGTGTGAAATCATTTCCATAATTTGTTGAACTAGCCCGAAAGCGCGCCTTCGGCGCGCATTTGGGCTAGTTATAAAAATAAAATTATCTCAATAAAATTATTACAAAAAAAAAAATTTAAAAAATTTTCCTAAATTTTTGATTTTGTTCAAAAATCATTGTTTAAATATTTTAAAATAAAATAAATTTGAAATCAAGATTCTCAAAATTTAAACCCCTGTTTAGAATAAAATTTAAAAAATTCTGCGTTCTAGTTCAAACATTTTAATTTTATTTTCAGGCTCACTCTCTTCTTTCTCTCTCTCTCTCTCTCTCTTTGTCTCTCTCTCTCTCTCTCGCTCCCAACCTCTCCCTCCCCCTTTCTCTCCCCCACTTTCTCTCTCTCTCTCTTTCTTTTTCTCTCCTTTCTCTCCACTCTTCACCCTCTATCTGTCTTTTTCTTTCTCTCTCTTTGTCTCTCATTCACTCTCTCTCTCTCTTTCTCTCTCTTCACTTCGCTCTCTCTCTTTCTCTCTCTCTCACCCAGTATCTCTCTTCTCCTTTCTCCCTCCACTTTTTCTCTCTCTTCTTTTCTCTCTCTTTCTCTCTCCCAATCTCTCTTTTCATTTCTCTCTCTCTCTCTCTCTTCTCTCTCCTAGCCTCTCTCTATTCATTTTCTTTCTCGCTCTCACTCTGTCTCCCAGTCTCTCTTTTTCCTCTTTTCTCTCTCTCCCAGTCTCTCTCTTTTCTTTTCTCTTACAAATTAGTCTTTTTCGTCTCTTTTCTCTCTCCTCTTATCTCTCTCCCTTTCTCTCACTCATTCTCTCTCTCGCTCTCTCACAATATCTCATTTCTTTTCTTCTCTCACTGTTTCCCAGTCTCTCTCTCTTCTTTTCTCTCTCTCTCTCTCTCTCATAGTCTCTCTATCTCTCTCTCTTCTATTTTCTCACTCTCTCCTTCTCTCTATCCTCTTTTCTTTCTCTCTTCTTTTCTCTTTCTCTCTCTCCCAGTCTCTCACTCTCTCTCTCTCCCCTTTTTTCTCTCGCTCTCTACCAGTCTCTCTATTCTCTTTTCTCACTCCCAGGCTCTCTCTTTTTTTCTCTCACTCTCTCCTTCTCTCTATCCTCTTTTCCTTCTTTCTCCTTTTTTTCTCTCTCCCAGGCTCTCTCTTTTTTCTCTCACTCTCTCCTTCTCTCTATCCTCTTTTCCTTCTTTCTCCTTTTTTTCTCTCTCCCAGGCTCTCTCTTTTTTCTCGCACTCTCTCCTTCTCTCTATCCTCTTTCCTCCTTTCTCCTTTTTTTCTCTCTCCCAGGCTCTCTCTTTTTTTCTCTCACTCTCTCCTTCTCTCTATCCTCTTTTCCTTCTTTCTCCTTTTTTTTTCTCTCTCCTAGGCTCTCTCTTTTTTTCTCGCACTCTCTCCTTCTCTCTATCCTCTTTTCCTTCTTCCTTCTTTTTTTTTCTCTCTCCCAATCTCTCAGCTTTCTTTTTTTTTCATATTTTTCCAAAACAAAATTGGCACAACGTCTTATAAGCGCAAATTCAAATGGCGTAAACATCGCGGACACACAGAAATTGTCAAATTTATATATGGATTGGTCGAAATTGACAGTTTTGAGTTTGTATCTCTAAAATAAGGTTAGATTTGAAATTTCTTCTAAAGAATTAATTTTTTGTTGCATAAATGAATTTATCTAGGTCGGTATTGATTTCTCAATGTTGAAAATTAGGCATGGGAGGGAAGAGAAGAACAAAATTGAAATAGAATTGGTTAGACATTTTTTTTGGCGAGTAAGACAAGGGAAATAAAAAGGAAGAAGAGAGAAAAAGAAGGAGGACAGAAAAAAACTATTATATGACTGATGGAAATATTCGCATCTCTGCACATTGAAAATATTTTTCTCTAACCACGTTTGGAAATATTGGTTTTTGACCCATTTTTTTCTCACAATGGCCTCGCCATTCTAACCGACTTTTTAATTAATGTTACAGATTTTGTTTTAAATTTTTTTGAATTAATGTAAGGGTTGATTCCGTCTCACAGTGTACTCAGTTATATTGATTTTCAAGTTGCATCAATTGAGAGTTGTTTTTGAAAATGCTTAAATTGCTTAGCGGAAATAAAAGAATTCCGGGGAAAACACAAACTATTTGAGTAAATTATCTCTTTTTAATTATGTATATTTCAAATTTTTATGTGTACTTTGATTTCACAAATTTCCCCATTATGTACTTGGAATTTAAAAATTTTATCTGCCAATTTTTGTGCCTATCACGATTATTGTGTCTAAAAATGGAAACCCTAATCCTGAACCGGTTTACCTCAGTTGGGCCGTTATGTTTGGGCCGGCACGGTTGGGCCCCAACATATATTTTCCACTATAACTTTCTCTAACTTTTTTCTTTGTCATCCAAATCCAACATTGTTGGTATAATTCGAAAGCTTAATGTATTTAGAAACTTTTTCTAAGGTATTGCATCACGATTAGACAAATACCAAAAAAGTTATACATGAAAGTTTCAAAAAGTCGAAATTTTTGAAGTTTTTTCATAATAAAATTTTTCCAGGCTTGAAAATCTATCCGCTTTTTGTAAGGCTAATAGAGCATGTTAAGAGCTTTCGAATGACAGGCATTTAAGGCACGAAAATCTCGAAAAAGGCAAAAAAAGGCATAATAAATTCAACATAGAAGTTTCAAACCAAATGGAAAAGTTTTTTTTTGCTTAATATGTCGAAACTTAGTGCGCAGAAAAAAGGCATATTCCACAAAAGTCGATCTCTCCTTATAAGTAGGGCAGCAATTTTTTGCTCAATTGATTTGAAGAAAGGAGCTCAAAAAACGCAATTCTGCGTTAAAATTTTTTCATTTGACGTCATTTTTCGTCACTAGAAATCACTATTTTGGCGTAAACAGACGGTGACTAAATAGCTAACATACATTAAGGAAATATTATTTTGATTAAGTGTTTATATACTTTTTTAAAATTTTGTAAAAGTTCCTAGTGGTATGTGTTTTGGGTTGGTTGGTTGCCGTTGGTTAGGTAGATGTGCCGTTTTTGTGATATTGTGACTGAAAAAAAGAGGCGGGTTCGCCGTGGGGAGCGAGGCCGTCTGAGTTCAAGTGCTTGCTTGCGCTTATGCTCGGCATTGAACGGTGATGGCTGCTGCTGGGGTGCCACCTTTGTCGTGGTCTCAGTTTCTCCAGAGATTGGCAGCTGATTTTTTGTTTTCTGTAAATATTCTCCAGAATTTCTTTCCAACTTCTTTTGTGCTCTTTTCCGTCCGTCGACTGATCGGACTTTGGCAGACGCACGGATTTATTAACGTTTTTCTGGCAGTAAAAAAGCAAACAAAAGGTTAAATTTGGGTCTCTTTCTGTGTAAACGAATAATTTAAATATTTCTAATAATTTTAGAAAAAATTGACAATTTTAAATTAAAAATTTTATCAATAAGAAAAATAATAATTTTGGTGATAAATAAATTCAATAATTAATTTATTAACTTTAGAGAAAAATTTTGAAAAAACATTTCAAGATGTAGCAATCTTGTCAGTGAGAGAATTTATTAAAAATTTTTAAAACAAATTTTTGTAAAAAAGGATTATCTATGTTAAAAATATTTATGCTTTTTAAAAAGATTTATGAGGATTAAAATTTACTGAAAAAAGCCATCAAACAATATATCTCAAATTTGGTGCAGTTTATATATTCCATTAGACGAGGTGAAAATTAATAAATAAATTAACCATTAATTACATAGTAGTTAATTATTTTATTTTTAATTTAAATATTATTCCAATTTTTGTGTGATCAGAAGAATTGAAATTTTAATTAATAGAAAAACTTATTTATTATTATTTTTACTTATTGACAATATTTATATTTTTTTACAATTAAGTAGGATTTCTTATTTTTGCATTAGTAAATTTTCGATTTTTACATTATAATTTAAATGAAAAATAAAAAATAAAAATTTATTGGAAAATAAAAAAGAAAATTCAAAAATTAGTGATCAGGAAATTGCAAAAATGTTGAAAATTAGTAGAAATAGCATTACCAATTGGAAGAAGCAATTTGGAGACAAAATGCAGGAAGATTGAAAATATTATGATAAGATTGTACATTTTATTTGCATTGCTAAATTTTTGTCTTATTACAATGAGAGGGATTTATTTTTCAAAATCGTATAAAATTGCTGAACATTTTATAATTGACAAAAATCCAAATTAAATTATTAAAAAATTTAAAATATCTATGAAGTTTCATTCCCCAAAAATGTTTCCAATATTCTGGTTTCCACTGTAAATTAATTTCTTTTTTTTTTGTAAAATTTTGTCACCTTAATGCATCTAAGAATAATCAGAACCACACAAAATGAAAGCGGATAATAGGGGCCAAATCAAAGTACATAACAGTCCTAAAGCATAAGTTGTAATAATGATTTTGAGTTTTTTGATTAATCGGGTATTAGTCCAAGCATCTGCGAAATTTTATTTAATTCATTAAACATTCTTCTAATAAATAAATTTAATTGAATTTTTTAATATATTAGCAGAAAAAATCTGATTTTTTTGGAGACAAAAAAAATTTGTCCTCCAGAAAAAAAGTTGAAATGGTCATTACTTTAGCTAAAAATTTAATTACGATTTCTAATTATTTATTCCTGTTCATGTTCATTAGAATAAATATGAACTTTGATTAATATGAAATGAACACCAAAATATTAATAAATATTGCTAATTTTAAAATCAACGGGCTGACGATTTTGCAATAATTGCTGGTCCAACTGTGAACAAGTTATCAATTAATCAATCAGTTTCAATGAATGTTTCTCGCTTTTCGGTGAATTTAAATTCCTCCGAACCAAAATTGGCCGTATTTCTTCACCACGGTCAAACAAAAGAACAAACGGAAACAATTGGTCATCACCGGAAAATTGATCAACCAACAAATCGAAAAATTCTGTAAAAAAGAAAATGAATAATGATTTATTAAAAACACAAAGTAAATATTTATGTCTTCGAATTTCCAAATTAATTGCAACAATCTATTAAAAATTCAATATTTTATTATTATTCAATCAAAAAGCAATTAATTAAATTATAGAAATATTTTAAAATAATGATAATAAAAAATCAGTATACGATTATGTTTAATAAATGTTCCACATTAAATATTATTAAAATTCTGTCCTTTTAAAAAAATCTTTGGAATTTCTTGAGTCAAGATTCAATTCATATTCGCGCACTAATTTCTTTTTTCATTCTAACAAAAGGTAACAATGTTTTGAAAAAAATTATTTTTATTTAGAAGGACAGCTGCGAAAAAATGTGCTATGGTATGTTAATTAGGCTATTTCAAGTTTATATTCAAATATAAAAAGCAAATAGCATGCATAAATTGTCGAAAATCGTCTATCACTAAATACAGTATTCCGATGAATTGGAAAAAAGAAAAAATTATCATTAAAAGTGGCCAAATGTAACATACTTCAAATTTAAAATATTATAGAACTTCTAATCCAGTGTAAGAAACCTTTTTAAAATAGCGCAATATTTTCGATCCTAAAGATGCTTCTTCACGTGTGGAAATAAGCAAGTCGATTGTGATGACGCGTACTCCGAATGTTTGGAAAAAAGATATGATAAAGGATGTAAAGAGCGCTATATCGAAAGTGGTCTCTTATACACGGGAGCACAGGTCGAAGAACATTTGTCAAATATTGCATATTTATTCAAATTTAATTGCTTTGTTTCCGATAATTAAGCCAAATTAAACTTAAATAACCAAATGTTAAAATAAGAAGCGGTTTACACAAAAGTTTCAAATCAAATATTGAAGAAAAACAAAATTTTAGGGGATATTTTGTTGCAATTTTCCATTCTTATGGAGCTTATTTTTTAAAAAAATTTCAAATCAATCCTTATGGAGTGTATTTTTTGAAAAATTTTATAGTATTTTGGAAATTTCAATTTTTCTAAACTTTACAAATTTATAAATGTAATACAAATAAAAAATCTCTTATCGGTGTTTGAGTAGAGTCGTTCAATTTTAGGGAACTATTTTTTCTTTGCTGTCTAAATTTTTAACTTTACCCTTTTTAAATTGTAGATAATAGCCTGCAGACAGCAGAAGAAGCCCTTCAAAAGCATCCCAGTCGATGAATTGGTCGGTTTTTAAATGGGGCTAAATCATTTCATAAAATAGCCATTTTTACTATTTTTCAAAAATATAGCATAATTTAGCTTAAAAGTAATAACTTTTTGCATTCTTGATAACGGTCGATAGATCAGATGTTTCTCAAGTCGTATCCAAAATTTCAAAAAAGTTGACCAACTTTCAAAAAATAAAGAGAAAACTTGGGAAATCAAATAATTCAAAGAATGTAAAAATTACTGTTAATCAAATTTTGCTGTATTTTGATGGAAATTTTTTGAAATTTCAGCAATTCTAAAGAATGTGGGTCTCTTTTTTATTTTTGTTTTTTTAAATTTTAGCTCAAATGGGCATTTTGGGGTTTTCGAGGGCGCTGATCGCTAATCTGAACTAGGACTTGCTCAATTCCGAAACCCCGGACAAGAATTCGAACAAAAAAATTTAAAAATATTTATTTTGATATCAATGCTTTATTTATTAAATGAATAAAAAAATACGCATTTTGCGCCAAAATTCTATCGATTTTAACGAGTATTTTGAAAAAAAATTTGAAGCTTTTTGTCCAAATTCGGGTCAGGGCTTCGGAATTGGTTAATAATCAGCACCCTCGAAAACCCCCGTGAACTGATTTTGAGCGCAAAATAAAAAAGTCAAATTAGGGACCCCCATTCTTTAGGATTGACGAAATTTCGCCGTTCTTCTGGGTGGGTTATAAATTGTAAGGATTTATTATGCTATGGAAAAGTGCTCAACAATAGCAAATGAGCGAAAGAAAAATAAATGGAAGCCGAAAAAAACAGGTACAAATTAAATTTATGAAATAGGGTCGCCGCCGCCGGGGTGAAAGACGGGAGAGATCCCCAGTATTTTCATATCCGCTGTTCCCCGGTTATTTTATTCACGGAATTGAGAGTCTCCACAGCCCGTCCACCCTCGTCTAAATTTCGGTATAAATAAGATAATAGTCCAAAGTTTTTTCGGTACCAAAACTTCAGTTTTGTATAAGTGGTTTAATTAAGTAAATTCAACTTTCTAACTTTGGTGCTGATCAAAAAAGTCTTTTACACCAACTTGATCAGATCACTCCTTCCTAGTGTCAGGTAATTTAGTGAATTTTTGATTTTTATTTTTCTGGAAAAAATAATTAAATGAATTTTTGATTTTTATTTTTCTAGAAAAAATATTTAGTGAATTTTTAATTTTTTTTTTATTTTCCTAGAAAAAATAATTTAGTGAATTTTGATTTCTTCTTTTATTCTTCTTGAAAAAATAATTTAATGAATTTTTGAGTGCCCGTGGGATTTCCAAATGAAATTTGGTGAGTGGATAGAGCACCCATGGGTTCTTAAGAAAAGTGCTTTTATTTTTTGCGGAATGAGCACGAGTGCCGAGTTATGCCGTGCCAAAGTTTTTTAATGAATAAATAAATGAAATATTTATTTCCAACTTGCTCAAGTGTCCAATTCTGCTGAGGTAGTGCGCAAGTCCTCATTTAAGCCCACAGGTTCGGATTCTTTACATGCAAACTCATTTTTTAATTTTTATTTTTCCTTTTTTATAAAAAGTAAATTAGTGTATCACACATATATTTTTATGAACAAAATTTTTTTACCATTTTAATTAACATATAAGATATTAAATAAAAATATTAGATAAAATTATATCTTTAACAGAAAGTTATGTATCCTTTCAATTAAATTATTGCATCTTTATCTTTAATGTTTTTTTTGGTTTTAATGAAAATAATTAAAAATAAAAATTTTATTTCATAAAAAATATTTTTAATAATTGACTGCAGCAAAAAAGTAAAAATTGTAAAATGTATTAGCATGCATAGGATTCGAACCCGGGATCCAAAAAACTTTTGCCCAACGCATTTAATATTTTATTTGATTAACATTAAAATGATTTTTAAAAAAATAAAAAATATATTTAAATTTAATTTGGGCAAAATAAACTTTTTTAAACTATTTTTTTTGCATATAAGCATAAGAAATCATAAACTCTTGAGTTACCCAGTGAATTTTATTTCATTTTATCTATGTCTAAACAGGATTAAATTCTACAATTTTTTATGACATGTTTAAATCTGGTAAATTTCACATTTGCCCTTCATTGGTTTAGCCCAAGTATCTGTTTTCGTTATCTTTACTTTGAAAATCAAAAAATGGAAAGGTATAAATAACCAAAATTAAAAGCAAATTAAATAAATAAATAATATGTTTTGTCTTCAAGTTTTATCGACTTTGGGTTCGCCGTTAAACAGCAAATAAAATTGGATGAAGAAATTTATATCACAAAGGCAATTATGCTTTCCAAAAATGTTTTTGAAAAGCGCACTTCTAAAATTGTAAAATTTTTGAGCCTCGTTTTTCTATTTCCGAACACTATTTCTATTTATATAATTTATTTTTTGAAAGGTAATTTCTCGAAATTGCCTTTATGCCACAATAATATTTTACTATAATAAATTTTTTAATTAATAACGGAATAAATAAACAGTAATTTTGAAAAATGCAATATGCGTTTTATAATTATTTCTATACAAAAATCTACGATAAAAAATAAAAGCAAATAAAATTGTTAATATGAAAATTATAAACATTTTTAAGCAAAAGAAATACTACGTAGAAAGCTTTTTGACTATATGCATAAGAAAAAAATTAAAAAACGCCAATCTCGACCCTTACATTTATCTCACAATCACTAGAGGAATTGCATAAAGAATTTAAAAAAATAGTGTCAATCATCAGAACAGTTAAACATTAAAAGATGAATTTTTTTAGTCTTTCAAATTCAGCTAATTTTTGGAAAAAAATTTCGCCTTTTCGCTTTTTTGGGCATTTCGCCTTTTCGCTTTCGCTTTTTATTTTGGTTTCGCTTTTTTCGCTTTTTATTTTTCTCTTTGCAACATCCCTGCTTTATACATAAATGGCATTGTATAATTAATAGTGATGCGAAAATTTCTGCGAACTTAATACGCTTAAATAAGCACGAAAAACGATTTAAATGCCTATTTTTGTGCCTATTTCGCCATTTTTGGCGCCTTTTTCAGGATTTTCGGAAAAATCCTTAACAAAAATGCAATAAAAATAAAAAATACACCCCTAAGAATCTACTTGAAAAATTTCAGAAAATAAACCCCTAATAATTGAAATAAATTTTCACAAAAATTGATCCCCAAAATTTGTTTGTTTTTTTGATAAAATTTTTGGTTTAAAAATTAGCATTATTAGAAAAAACTTTAAGGCAATTGAATTTAAAACAAAAATTAGGTTTTTGCACGTCTCTCGAATCGGTGCACCCCAAAACGTCGTCGGCCGAAACGTCGTCGGAAGACTTTTTAAACCATAACTTTGTTCATTATTAATCAAATTAAGCATTGTTGGTGTTGTTCGATAGCTCTTTGTGTTTATTATTAATTTGCAAAATTTCAAAAATTTTCGTTAAGTTTCAAAAAAGTTATGGCCAGAAGGGACTCAAAAATCTAGTATTTCGAACTTTTTTTGCTCTGATTTTTTTGTGTATGAATAAAAAATTTTGAAAATTTGCAGGCTAATAGCATTTTTCAAAAGCTTTCTAATAATACAAAGAATGTTTAGTTTGATTAAGAAAGAAAAAAGTTATGGTCCAAAAATTCGTCCGACGACGTTTCGGCTGACGACGTTTTGTCCTACTCCGCTCTCGAATGCCTCCCGACTGACTCCGACTGATCTCCCCCCACTGGCTTTTAAGCACCCCTCGCGGGGGATGGGAGGGATCTATTGGAGTAATAATTAGGCGGAGAAAGGCCATTTCCGGTCCCGGCCTTACAAGGTCTTTCAATTTCATTTATCTTCAAGAAAAATCATTGCCAAAAATTCTGATTTTCACGATTTTTTAAAATTTTTAATGTTTCCTTCCTATGATAAGCGACGATAATCGCCAACACCGTTTTCCATCATATAAGAGATTTAAAGTGTTCATGAAATGCGCAATAATAATCATAAAGGCAAAATCATTTAAATTTAATCCAACAAAGTTTTTTAAATTGAGAATTGTGATTATGATGACATGATGGAGACGCAAAAAAGATTAAAATTAGAATTTTTAAAAATCATAAATTTTGATTGTCTTTGAAGATATGTATTAGTTAAATGGAAAATATTCAAATAATAAAAAAATAAACAATTTTTGACACATAATTCTAATTTTGAATTAGATCGTTTTAAATTTTTAAAAATTCCAAAAGCCTATACGTTTTCTTATTCTTAACTATTAATACAATCAATTTTACCGAGCTTTATAAAAAAATATCAAAAAGCAAATTTCAGAAAAAATATAAATGAAAGTTAAGAATTAGTTTACATATATAAACTTCTAAATTGGTAATTAGTTAAGCATCGATTAGATTTAATAGGTTTTTCATTTATATAAAATAATTAAGCCTCGATTAGAGCTTAATAGGATTTTCATTTACATGAAATAGTTAAACATTGATTCGATTTTAATAGGCTTTTATTTATATTAAATCGATTAAATTTTAATAAATCATTTTTCCTCTTAATAAAGAAATAAATGCCCAAAATTAATTTGCCAAATAATGATCATCTCATCTTGATTACAGCATTAAGTAAAACATTCTGCGTAAAAGGCTTGTCATTGCTCAATTATTCACTGATCATTTTCCATTTTCATAATTATTATTTCTTCGTCAGTTTACCTTAATTTTATAAATGCACAGAATAATTGAAAACGAATTTGAGCATTTTTGGTAAAATAACCTTTTTAAATAATTTTCTGCGTTTAGCATAAGAAATTCATAATTCCTGGGTTGCCAATTGAATATTTTCCATTCTTATATATGTCCTCCTAAACAGCATTAAATTCTTCAAATTTTTCTGAACGGCGTTAATTTTGTAATAAATTTATCTTTTGCTTTCTTTGGTTTAGCCCCAGTATTTGCTTTTCGTTATCATTATTTCCAACAAAATGATGTTGCCTTCCTCACTCATTCTAATGTTTTCTGCCATTTTTTGGCTTTGTTATGAATGCGCCCATGGAATGCCAAAAAACAATGGTGATTCTTCTTCAACAAATGATGGTAAATTTAGCCAAAAGTTTAGAATTGGAAGAAATTTTACAAAATTTAAATCATAATTACTTAAAAATATTAATTTTAGAATAAACTTTTTTTCAAATAAGAAAGTAAAAATAAATTAAATATTTATTAAGAAATCTATATATTTAGCCATTAACCACAACGGTTTTAAAGATTCAAAGAATATTGAGTAAATTTCGAACAAAACCATAATATTAGCAATTGTCTTAAAAATAATGTCCAACAAATAAACTTTTTAGATCAACAACCGATCAGTAAAGAAATAAGAAAATGGTTGAAGCAAATTATTGAATTTATCGACAAAAACAACCCAAAACAGTTCCATGGAATTGAGGAAAATGAGCAAATAAACGATGAAAATAAATTTAATGAGAATAAAAATGAATTAAGAGAAAAACTGAAAAAATCAAAAAATGAAGTAAAAAAATAAATTTAATTAATTTGAGCATATTTTAAATGACTAATTTTATAATTATTAAATAATTTTTTCTATTCAGTTGTAAATGTCCCATGACTCTTTACAAATCCCAACAACAGTTTACGCGTCCCACCCAAATTATTTATGATAAATATAGTATAGAAAAAATAGGAAGAAATATTTTCAAAAAGGATAATTGTGAGGCATTTCCTGCAAATATTTTGAATATTTTTGTGTTAAATTCGTATTGGAAAACAGTAGATCGAATTTATAATCTCCACTTGGCGAAATGCTTTAATAAAAAAGGCCCAGACAAAAACAAAAGGTTAAACTCATCGAAAGAATCACATTTGGTAAACAATTTAAAAAAAATAATAAATTTTCCACTCGCCATTTGATTAAATATTAGAAAAGGTAAAATGTGATGGGACGCGTAAAATGCTATGAAACGCGTAAAACCGACTATAACCATAATTTTTAATACAACCATAATTTTTAATTGACAGGTGGTGACACGTGAAGATGTAAAGAAATTTTTTGAATTATTACATAATTTTTTAAAAGACATTGAGACGAAAATGACCAAAAAACTAGAAAACTTAGACACATATAATACATTTCGCATTGAGAAGACAATTGAAAATGAAATAAAAACACCAAAGAAAGAAAAAGAAATTGCCAAACTTGAAAAATGTATATGCAAAAATCAGAAGACAAAGTATTTTATTTTATTAAAATTTATAATTATTATTAATTAATTATGTTTAGCATTGAAAATAATGATCTGGACAAAACAGCATTAGAAGCCATTCAATTATTTAAGAAACTGCAAATTTTGAATTGTTTGGCAACGGACAAAAAGCAAAAAGAAATAAGCGAATATTTCGACATTTATTATTATCAGCAAAAACAACAAGGCAAAAATATTAATCACTTACATTTAAAACAATATTATTTTAATTTAAGAATTGAAAGAGAAACAAGCAGAGATTGACCATGCAATGGATCGTTTGTCTGACGACGATAATCGTTGTATAAAGCCATGCTGTGCTACCCAAACTGTTACTGCTTATTGTATGAATTATCTTTCAAAGGACAGAAACGATTGTGAATGTGAGTTTATATCTTAGTATTATGGCTATAAGTTGTATGCTCTAATGCCAATATACGCAAAAAATATGCATTAAAAACCCTCAAATATACACAAAAGCAAGAAAAATGCCCAAGTATTCATAATTATATGCCTTAAAAACTATCCAAAATGGGCTTAAACCAAAAAATCGTTTATTGGCGTATAACAAAATATTAATTTACTAATGCAATTTTGAATGTTTATGACCTCTCATTAAATCAATTTTTTTTATTTTGCGGATATATTTTGAAAATTCCAAAAATTAACCCTTAGATGTATTTTGATTTTATTTCATTTTCTTATGAAATTTAACAAAATTAATCAAATAAGCAAAAAAAGATACAAATTAAAAAATTATGCTATTAATTTTAGTCTGCCTTAGCATTGCTTCCTTACCCATTAGTATTCCTTTATGTGCTGGCAGTTGCGCTGCTTCTACCGTAATTGATGCTTGTGCTGTTGTGGCTATGGGACTTATAATGGCGGAAGTGCCCGTGTAAACGGAGTCAAGAAAGAAATAAACAAGAAAAAGCAGGAAGAGATTGAGAAACATTTGAAGGAAATTACACCACCATAGGACCATAGAAAGAGCACTTAACTTTGGAAGATTAGCTATTGCCATTGCCTTGGGTAGATTCAGTGTTAGAGATAGTGACCACTTGATATTTGTGATCTCTGCCCCTTTGTTTGTCCCTTCTTCCCTCCCCCATTTCTGTGTATTTAATGTTGGCTTTCTTCCCCACATTTGGACTTCCTCCATTCATTCACCAATTTTATTGTGGCATAAAGCCAATCGATATTCGCCTCTCCTCCGTCACCAATTTATTATTTTTATTTGGTCTTCAATAAACTTTTATTGTTTATATTTGTTGTCATTCCTTTGGGTAAGGACACAACATTCAGTTAAAGAGATTTAGCAAAACCTAACTCAGAATATAATGAACAGATTTTGGAAAGCAATTCTTAGAAAGTATTTAAATTTTTCGAGTAGTTAGTCTTGTTTCATAATTATGGTGGTGTAATTCTGTTTTTTTTTAAATTTTTGTTAGGATTTTGGGCGGTTTTAACAGGCATAGTCTAAAAGCTGCGTTTCTTTATTCTCATGCCATTTTTAAAAGAGTTGGTTTGAAACGGCGCAGCACATTATTTTATTTTTTGCTGTTTTTTATGTAATTTCAAATTGTATTATTCATAATTTTTTGGTATTTTAAAAGCACATTGACAAGGCATTTATCTGAAAATATTTAATTTTTAAATAATTTTTGGTGACCGTAGTTTTTAGTCACGAAATTTTTCAAATATGCACCAAAATATGTTCAAAAAAGGGCAATAAAAAAGTATGCGGGCCAAATTTAACCTTTTTAAATTTTAAGCTTTTCATTTTCTGGGAGTTTTAGAGGGTACTTGATTACGAATATTTGGGATTGGGCAAATCTGAGTTCAGGTTCGTAGCAGCGTCCTCGAAATTAAATATTTATTTTGAGCTCAATTTAGAAATGAAATTCATTAAAAATTGAGTAATCTTCATTTCTTTTTGAATTAAAAATTGTAAAAAGAAATAAACTTCAATTTACTCAACTAGACAAAACGATGCTGTGACGAAGTGACAAAAGTCTGAATGTTTGTAATAATTAAATTTAATTATTATTTTCATTTAATTTGCTAAGTAATTTATCATAACTTAGCTTAAACTTGGTCAAATTAATAAATTTTGCATTTAGCAATAGCTCAAAGATTTCTACTACTTATGTAATTTTTTAAAAATTAGTAAAAATTACAAAAAGTTGTAAAAAAAAGCTCGAAAAATTTAGATTAAACAATTTTGATAATAACTTTTGAAACTCAATAAAAATTTTGAAATTTTAAGTGAATAATTTGAGAAATCTTTGGGCTATCTTTATTCTTTGCCGAAAAATGTCCAACCCGTTTTTATATGATTATATAATTAGCAATTTAGAAAATTGGTCCCATTGATTTTTTAAACCATATGATGGGGATCCTTTTGGTTAATAAATTTTTTGCTTCGTAAATTTGTTGCCAGTGATTTTTGGGAGCTGATCTCGGCCTTGGTATTAGAGGTGTGCCGTGACTGAAAAAACCCGTGAACCGTGAATTGACCCCGTGAACCGTGACCGTGACCGTGAATTGGTCCCGTGAATCGTGACCGTGACCGTGATCCAAAAAACCCGTGAAATTCACAGTTTTCGTGACCGTGACCGTGAATTTTTTGAGTTTATTTTTTCTCTGTCGGCGAATTTTTTTGCTTTTTACACCGTTATTTTTTTCTGGTATGACTTTACAAAAAATTTTAAAAAAAGGGGTCCAGGGGAGCTGATAGACGCTGCCGCAAAAAATTTTGAAAATTAGACTCTGTGCACAGAATTTGTCCAAACAATGACCAAATTTTGCGAATTTGAGCCAATTTTTTATGAAATGGTAAGTTTTTGGGGCCCGGCGGTGCCGATAGGCGCCGCCGGGGGTAAGATTTAAAAGTTGAGTGCAATTTGTTAAAATTGTTAACAGGTTTTATCCCAAAAATTAGCAAATTTTGCAATTTAATCGGTCTAAAAAGTAAAAAACGATGAAATATAAATTATAGATGCGCTTGAATTTTTCAAGTTAAAAAAAATCGGATACTGAAGTGTCCATTGGCAAGCGCGCCCATAATTTGCATTTTTCGCATAATTGTGGACGTTCTCAATTGATTCCGATCATTTTTAATTGGTTTTGGGTTTGGGAAATATGAGAAATATTTACCCAATTTTAAATTTTTGGTGAAAAATTTTGAAAGTTTGTTGGGATTTAATTAATTTTGCCCAAAATAACTTTATTTCGAGCGAGTTTTTTAAAGAAATTTAATGAGTTTTTATTTAAATGGGTCATCCTTGAAAAGCTGCTTTTTATTTGTTTTTCGCACAATATAGGTAGTTGACTTTGTTCAAAAGTTTCAGGAATAGGGGAGGGGGCCGGCGGTGCCGATAGGCGCCTGCCGGGGAAATTTTTGAAAATTTTGCTCTGTTTCTTAGCAAACTTTGCCCAAAAAATGACCAAATTCTCTATGAAAACAATATGTAATTCGTAAATTTTCAATTTTATCCAGTGTAAATTTTTCACGGAATAACCGTGAATTGGTACCGTGATTCGTGACCGTGACCGTGAGTGAAAAAACCCGTGAAATTCACTGGTAACCGTGACCGTGACCGTGAATCACGGCACACCTCTACTTGGTATCTTCTGGGTCCCTGAGCCGGACTCGAACAAAGATTAAAAATAGATTTTTTTTCAATTTTGTTTCAAATTTGAGTTTAATAATTCGTCAATTGGTCGAAATGGGTGGAATCCATGATCAGTAGTAATCCCGAATTTCCATGGTAACAGGCTTTCATGACTAGAATTCATAAATTTCATTAAAATTTATAAACCACAAGGTCAGTTCCTTTGATTTTATTCAATGGGCCGAACATTTTGTAGTATCAAAGTTTTAACAATAAATAATTGATTTCCTATATTTATTTCGTGACCGGCAAATCGGTCAGTGGAAAATGCGTCAGTGATACAAATATTTTAAAATAAAATTCTATGGCATTAGTATTGTAATATATAAGTAAATTCTATAAGCATTTTTCAATTTCAAAACCCGAACCGAACTCGAACAAAAAGTCGAAAAGTCAAAATTTTCGAAATTAGGTTTTTTCTTAAAAATCGGTTTAAATTCACGAAAACAAAATAAAAGCCATCAATCCTGCAATAAGAGATCATTTATGCCGTTTTTTAAAAAAATGCTAAATTCGAAAATTTGGACTTTCAACTTTTTTTTCGAATTCGGTTCCGAGGTTCAGAATTGGCCGAAATGGATACCAGATTCGTGGTCAGTGCCCCCGAAAACGCAAGGAACTTGTTTTTATGACAATAAAATTTCCACTGACGCATTTTCCGGGCGCCATTTATTTTCAACCATTACTATGAAAGTATAATTTTGATACTATTTTTAATTACCTACCGTTTCCATCTGGTCGAAACACTTAAAACTTGCGATTTATGGTCCCATTGTTTTCGCTCGATTCAGCTCAGCAATTCTGGCAATCAGAACACTCATTTCCTCCGATGTGCTCAGATTTGGAAAAATTGCTTTGTCCTTCGAACAAATTTGCACATTTTGTCCTTCGACATAGCACCGTTTTTATCTTTTATTTATTCAAATTATTGCCATTTAGTGTTGGGCAAACGTTGACCCAAAAAATGGGCAAAACAGCGGGGGAAAGAGGTGGGAAAAGGGCAAAAAAAGTTGAGATGAAAATTTATTTTCACTTGTTGCCATTTTTGGTTCTATTCAATTTACAATAAGAAACAAAAGGATTTAATACTAACGACTTTTATGAAAATTTACTCCACTAGCAGAATGTTTCTCCCAGAATATTTTTAAATTTCTCCAATCATTCTCGTAAATTTTGTTTAAGTTTATAGTATCTTCACTTGAAAAAAATAAATAATAAATCCATCCTATACAGAAATGGATAGATAAATTCGAATACATTTTAATTACTTTTTCCTTTCTCCCATTTTTGGGTCATCATTTTGCCTTAAATTCATTTGCATTAATCCCATAAATACTATTGAAGCAATTAATGGTCATATATTTTTTCTTTTCATTTGTTTAATTCATTACATTTTAATTACTTTTTCGGTTAGACGATAGATATAATTAATAAAATATTTTAAGATTTTAAATTGAAAAAGGTCAATGTCGACAGATTCAGCAAATGATTTCTTTACCTCTACAGATCATGGTAACGAGGAAAAAGGGGAAATTAAAATATAATAAAACAAATTTAATTATTCAAAATAAGTAGATGATGACGAATTCCGAAATGGGAAGGATGGGCCTGCGAATGTTAAGTCAAACACTGAGCAGCCATTCGCTGATCAGCAACAAATCAAAGTTTGGAAAATCAGAAATAATACTAATACACTCCCGAAATTTATTATAAATAATTTCTTATTTTATAGGAATGTGAAAAGTGTGCCAAAATGGAATTGAAAGAGGCGAAGCACTTACAAACGATTGCCAAATTGGAATTTGAAAATGTGAGTTGGTAAATAGAGGAGTAACAATCATAAAATTAATTCCATTATGATTTATTAAACCCATTAAACCGTAAATGTTTAAAATTATAAATTTCCATTTCACTGAAATTGATTTTAGAAGGCTCTCCAAGAAAAGCTAAAGCAGCAGGAAATGATGGCAGAGATAAATGCACTGCAGGCGAAAGTGGCCAAATTGGAAAAAGAACAACAAAAGGAAAAGGAAGGAAAATACGGTAAAACTGAAAATATACTGTAAAAAGGTCTTAGCCTTATTTGGCTACGATTTGTAGGCTCTAAAAACTGCCAAAATAGGTAGGCTTAAAGTCCTAAAAACCTCGAAAATAGGCTCTAAAAATGGAAGTAGGCACTAAAAAACCAACCTCATTTTTAGGGGTGTAAAATGACAAACTTATTAAAACTTAGGCCAAATCAGTATTGAGATAAAAATTTATAAAATAAAAAATTCTGTCAAGAAAATAAATAAAATTTGGATGTGAATTTTTGAGGAAATAGTTTACATTTAAGGGATGTATTTTTTATAAATTTTCGGGTCGATTCTTAGGAGTGTATTTTTCGTTTTTATTCCATTTTTGTGAATAATTTTTGGCAAAAAGCCAAAATAAGCAAAAATAGGTATTTTTCATTTTCTCACATTTGAATTGTTTCTTTATTTAATCAATGAAAAAGCAATTAGGAAAATGATGAAATGACCCCTTATAGACGGCGAAGATCAAAAATCAAATCAACTGGTCATTTTTTGCTCATTTACTCCAACCCTTACAAACAAAGCTCGTAGATGTGATACTTTCTCCTCATTTGTGGTTTTTTCGACGCCGATGAGGCTAAATTTTAAAAATAAGCTTTGAGGCTTTTTTGCTTTTCTGAATGGTTTTGATTATTTAATTGGAATAAATCTTTTCAAAATTAGGCTTTGACTCCAAATGATGCTTTGCTTTTGAAAATTTTTCCTTTGGGCTCTGTTTATGAGTCGTTGCTGCTGGCTGCGTAGCTTAGCCCTGGTTTGTTATGTTAAACATTTTTGCCCAACAAATTTATCACCAAATCATGGACATTTGAGGCTCTAATTTGTTTGAAAATTATATGGAGGCAAGAGGGAGGGTGCGGGCGGGGACCGGTAATTTGGACACCGGAAAATTGGACACCGGAAAATTGGACACCAGAAAATTGACACCAAGCGGAAAACTGGACACCGCCGGAATTTTGGACACCAAAGGAAAATTGGACAACGGAAAAATGGACACCAAATTTCTCTTTAAAAAATAAACCCAGGAAAAGATTGAAAAATAAATTTGTGTAGGATAAATGGATTAATGAATTAAGTCACTGATCAGGTATTCCAAGTACGATGGTAGATCAATGTGCCAAAAAATGCGCAAAAAAAGGGAACCCGATCAAAAGAAAACGTTTTTTTGTTATGAATGATGATGGCTTTCTTCTGCTGATGTTACAAATTATTTATTTACATTTTAAAGCATATAAAAAACCTAGGTATATGCAGACCAGGGATGGCATTTCTTTAGGAAGTTGGAAATCGGAATTCCGACCCCAAATGTCGGAAATCAGAAGTCGAAAATCAGTTTCCGTGCCATCCCTGGTGCAGACTAAAATAAAAACTTTTAGGCCACACCAAAATTTTTGTTTATTTATTTTAATTTATTTATTTTTATATTAAATGGTGTCCAATTTTCCGGTGTCCAGTTTTCCATTGGTGTCCAATTTCCTAGTGTCCAATTTTCGGTGTCCAATATTCTGGTGTCCAATTTTCCGGTGTCCAATTTACCGGGAGCCGCGGGATCCAGGGACGATCCCAGGATTTCGCCTTGAATTCTATTTCGATTTTGTTCTTTTCTTCCCTCCCATACAAAAATATTTTCAACGTAAGAATTCAGAAAATAATTGTTCATAAATATATAAGAAGGATATTTACATTAATTTAAGAAGGATATGTACCAGGGGTGGGACAACTCTCGCCTCTCGCCTCTCGCCAACTCTCGCCATTTTTGGTACTCTCGCCTCTCGTTTTTTGGGACGAGAGGCGAGAGTTGAAAATACACCCCTAAAGATTGAACTTTTGAGCAGTCAGAAAAATTTTCAAATTTACGCGAAAAAAAAACATAAATCTCTTTCTCTCCTTCCTTAATGTCTTAAATTAGAGAACAATTTTCTTTAGTAGAACATGTTCAAATTTGGTCTGGTGGTTAAAACCTTCTGTCTTTCATTATTTTTCAAATATTTCAACTTAAAAATGATTGTTTTTTCTTTTTTTAAACAGCCTACAAACCAGGGATGGCACGGAATTCCGAGAAATAGTCAATTTTGTACAATTTCTGTTAATAAATTGCATAGAAATTTTCAATTTTTTTCCTGAAACTTGTTCAAAATCGCTAAATTTGGCCATTTTTTGGACAAAATTTGTTACCAATTTGCATAAAAATTTAAAAAAATTTTCCCGGCGGCGCCTATCGGCACCGCCGGACCCTTCTCCACAGTTTCCCAAAAGTTTTTTGGATAAAACGTGCCGTAAAAAAAGGTAGTTTGAATGGCAAAAAATGGACAAATAATAAAGTTTGTTTGTAAAATAAATATATTTCATGAAAATATTTATTTTATTTTCATGAAAAAATTTTAAAGTTTTTTTTTGAATTTTAGGACCTGGACTCGGTTTATAAGCTAGGGCCCTGACCCGGCTTTTCTGGACCCGGCAATACCCTGACCCGGTATTTGCCCAAATAAGCAGGCCCGTAACGCTAATTTAATATACGATTTTAAAGTTTTTTAAATTAAAAAATAAGGATACAGAAAAAAATTTGAAAAACTCTCGCCTCTCGTCCTCTCGCCTCTCGCCAACTCTCGTGTTTTTGGGGACTCTCGCCTCTCGACAAACTCTCGCTCTCGTCTTTTCTGAGACAAGTCACACCCCTGATATGTACGTAATTGATTTTTGCTCCTCCAGTTTTTGGGTCACCATTTTGCCGATTTATAATAAAATGTAAGCAAAATGAAGGAATGAATGGTCATTTTATTTATCTTTTATTCTTTGTCATTTATTCAACAAAAACATATTTTTATATAAATAAAATTTAAAATCTAAGCTTATTTTAGAGATAACCAATTAAAAATGTCATTTTCAACCAATTTAATAAATTGTAGAGATGATTTCACACAAGCAGCAGAAAATGGGGGTAAATGATGAAAAGGGGGAAAATATGGGATGTGAAATTATTTTAAATTTAAAGAATATTATTTATAAAAATTTTTATAATTATTTATTTATTGACAACCCAAACGAAGTCCATTTTTGGTGAAAATGATTTGTCGAGTGGCCGAATTGAGACCAATTCCTACGGTATCACCAGCACAGTAGGAACTTTCGTCATTTATTACTTTTTCTTTTTCGTTGTTTTAGTATGAGTTAAGTCATGAATTTTTTATTTTTTAAAAAATTGATCATCCACTAAGAATTAAAAATTCGGAAATCAAAAATTTACAGAACAAAAAGTTTTTACTATTTAAATTAACTCTGATTTTACCATTGAGATGGTTAAAGAATATGAAGTCGTTTAAGAATTTCAAATCATTTAATTTAAATGAGCCAAACTAATTATATAACATAAATTTGTGATATCATGAATAGGTCTACGATTTATAGTTGCTAAAAACTGCCAAAATAATTAGTTCTTAATTTCTAAAAACCTCCATTTGCTAAAAACTTTCAAATTTAGAGGCGTAAAATCGTAAAATTTTATCCAAAAAAGTAAAAAAAAATTAGGCCAAATCAGTATTGAGCTAAATAATTTTTAAAATCAAAATTTTTGTCAAGAAAATAAAATAATAATTTTGGAGATGAATTTTAGAGAATTTCATTTCTAGGGGCGCATTTTGAAAATTTTCAATGTCGATCTCAGGGGTGTATTTTTTGAAAAAAATTTTTAGGTCGATTCTTAGGGGTGTATTTTTCTTTTTTATTGCATTTTTGTTAACAAATTTTGGGCAAAACGCCAAAATAGTTGAAAATAAGTTTTTTTTTTAAAATTTTATAGTTTTTAGTTGCTAAAAGTAAAAAACTAAAAATAGTTGCTAATAACTCGAAAAGTAGCTTAACAACAGCCGAAAAAAACATGTTATTCGTGCATTTCAGGCTACGGGGAGCTCAGGAAAAAATAGTGAAAAAACTATAAATCGTAGCCTTAATCATGAAGTATTAAATTGAAATCAAAAGGGAAATTTACAATTTTTGCAAAAACTTATGAAAAAAATCCAAATTTTCTATTTGAACTAATTGAAAAAATACAATTTTGTTTTTGTATTTAAAAAGACAATATTTTAATGCCTAATAAAACAATTTTTTTTTAATTTATGCACAGACACATAATAAATGATATCGTAAATAAAAAGAACCAACAGTAAAACTGAAAAGATAGCAAAAAAAAAGGACAAATCGGAAAAAGGTCATCCAAAGTACCTATTTGGCCCAGAGGCACACAGTATTCTGTGATGCTCCCAGCATTTCTGCTCTAAAGCTTCCCCTTTTTAATGTATAAATAAAAAAGCATAGAAAGAAAAGAAAAAATAGAAGGTAATTAGAAAATAAACAAATGCTCAATCAATCAATAATCAATCAATGCTTCAGTGAATGGCTTCTCAATTCAGAGAGTTTCTGATTGAATTTGAATTCCTCCGAACCAAAATTCGCCGTAATTTCGTCACCCAATGGAAAACAAAGCAACAAACGGAAACAATTTGTTAGCAGCGAAAGATTGATCAACAATAAAACCGAAGAATCTGTGAAAAATATGCGAAAAAGAGAAGGGATTATTAAAAAGTAAAAAATAAATAAAATTATTATTTTGAATTTCTAAATAAATTTCAACAAAACAATTAAATATTCAAATTTGTCTAACAAACCAAGAGGACGTCCATTCTTTGTGAAAATTATCTGTCGGGTGGCCAAATTAACGCCGCATCCGACGACATCGCCAACCCCGAATTTATATCCAACATATGTTTGATTTCCATTAATATAAAAATAGCCATCACGATGATATACATAAGAGTGCTTGCGAAAACTAATTCCATTATCCAATGCATTTTTATGCTGTTTATCCGCAAATCCAAACAAAATACCACTGAAAAATGTTAATTTTGATAAATATTTATTTTTTGGAAAAAAAAATACCTTACCCTAGTAAATTTTTGACTGTAATTTCAAAATAAAAAATGTTGGATGAATTATTGTTCGGCAAAATCGGATGTTTAGCAAAGACGGAGAGCCAATCTTTTGAAGAAAGTTACTGTACATTATATGATTGAATTTAATAAAAAATATTACCATATATTTTCATATTATTATGTACAGTCAAACTTTTGTCGCCAGTGAGTTTGAGGCCTTCTTCACAAATAAATTTGATCTAATCATTTTAAATCTAAAAACATCAATGAAATTTTAAATGAATGCTTTGTAATAAAATCATTTTCATCCTAAAAACAGATTTACATAATTCAGATTCATTAAGGCACTGTTCCCGAATGAATTCCCGTTTTTGGGTCACGGTTTTTAAAATAGAAGTCAAAATCCCGTTTTTGCAATTCTGAAAGGATAGAGGTAAGTTGGAACTAATTTCATTGGTAACTGTTTTTTGAACCTGTTTTGTAATTTCTCCACCGCGCAAAAAATTTTCGGCAGTTTGAATTGAGAATTCACGGATTGGCATTTCGTAATTGAAATGGGGTCCAAAATTAGTCTCAATTTTGTCACCAACTTTTGACAAGATAACAAATGGAAACAATTGACGAACATCAGAAGATTTATCAAGGAACAAAGCGGAAGAATCTGTGAAAAAATAATCAACAAAATAGGAACTGTAAAAAAATAAGAAAATGTTATATATATATTAATGTGTAAAATTCAAATTCTAAATTATCTTTTTAAATAATAAAAAATACAATATAATTTTTACAAACCAAATTTATTTCCATTTTCGTTGAATATAATTTTTCGAGTGTCCAAATTAACGCCAATTCCGACAACATCACCTTCCTTTACTAATGAATCCTGCTTAACACGTTTCACTGAACCGTTAAAGACAAAAGAGCCACCGTTTGTATATGCATAAGTGTGCTTCTTCATATAATTCATTTTCTCCAATTTATCCTTTTGTTTGTCGGCAAATCCGAAAAAAGAGCTGAAAAGTGAGTTTAAAGTTGAAAAGAAAATCAATTTTTAAGTTTATTTATTTAATGAATTTCATATGTTAACCTTCCCATTTTTTTGACTGTTATTTCAAAGTAAAAAATGCCAGTTGAAACATTGTTCAGCGAAATCGGTTCTTTTGCGAAGACGGAATATCCCCCAAAGGGACTAATTATTGTTTTTAAAACACTAATTGTAGGTTTTTGTTTTTCGCCCTCCAACTCCTTGATTTTGAGCTTTTCGTGACAAAATTCGTCATCCCATGCATTTTGTATGAATTTTAAAGGCACCTTAAAATTGGTATTATTTTAAAAAATATTTAAATTTCAACAAATAATTAAAGAACTTACCTTCTTGTAATAAATAAAAGGAAAAAAATAAATAACTTAATTAGGACAAAGTTCATTAAACTATTAAATTTAACATTTCTTAAATGAATGAAAACACTATTAAAATTGGGTAATACTGCAGCGTGTTGCGACTTTTGCGCCACGACACTTTACGGTATCCCACAGATTTGGTTGGTTCGGATTTTAAAGGCACCTTAAAATTGTTTATTTTAATTTTTTTTATATTATAATTTATATTTCTTTTTGAGCTGCTGAAAGAGTCATTTAAATTACAAATAAAATTTAAATCTAAATTAAACGTGGGCTTTCGTATTTTCCTCCAAAAAGAAGATTAAAAATATTAATGTAAGAAAACAAATTTTCTATCTTTAAGGATAAAAATGCCATTTATTTAAATCCGATTTTATTCAACAAATTTTGTGGTTTTTGAGTCATTTCCCTAAAAAATGGGTGTCGGATTTTCTGCCAATAAAAATGCCAATTTATTTAAACCCATTTTCATAAACTTATCAAAAACAACTTTTCAAAACCAAATTTTGAGTCAATTTCCTAAAAAGCGTGTGCATAGGATTTGCTCTCCAATAAAAATTGCCAATTTCGGCTCATAAATGTGTTAACAAACCTCAGCTGAATCACCACTAGTTTTGTTTTCAATGTTGCGGCCTCGGCTTGAAGAAGATTTGCCAATGTTTTTTGGCACTTTGTCATTTCCATTACCAGTGCCATTTGAGCATTCAAAAAAGAAGCCAAGCCAAATAATGGCAATTGAAAAAGCACAAAAAGGGGAGTAAAAAATCATTTTGTTTGGTATAAAGCAGCTGATCAGTGATCAAAATTCTGTGCTTATTTGTTTTTGTTCTAAAAAGATTGTGGAAAACTTTGATTCAAAATTTTGACAAAAACTTCTAGGAATGTTTTTTTTCTTGAATATTTTAAAATAAATTATATATAATTTATAGAAAATTATTATTTTTTGTCTCGGTGTCGAAACAGGAGGAACAGAAACGAAGCCGACTGATGCCAATATCCTAATTTTTTTTAGAAAATTCTAAGTGTGATATATCCAATTTTGCTATGTGTTGTGTCCGACTCAACAGCCAAATGAATTGATTTATTTGCAGTGAAGAAATAAACAAAATATATGCGGAGGTCAAAGTTGATGAGGGAAAACAATTTAATAAATGAAGAATGACTGGGAAGACTGCGGGGAGAAAGAGGGAAAGACAACATTTAAATAGACAGCAATGACAGTTGGGGATTAAGAGGGAAATATGAAATGTCCAATTGAGTCCCATCAAATAAGTCCTCATACACGACATCTCCTCCCCACCAATTCAATCGGTTCATCGACTCGGATCGAAGATGGTTCTCGGCTTACGCTGTCTGCTCGATCGTCTGAGCTCCTCTTGATCATTCGTCGGCACATTTTGCGGTTCATCTTGCGCATCAATGTCCGGCTGATTTCCACCGTCGGCGTCCATCTCAGCTTGTTCTGCCAGTGACGAATTTGAATCGGTTTCGGCACTTTCGCTGTCCGTCTCCGTTTCGTTGGATTTTAGCTGATCTAAGTGCCTTTTCCAAATTCCTCTTTTGGTTCTGACAAGGAAAAGTGATGGTGAGATTTGGCGCACAATTTCGCCTTCCATCCACTTGGTTCCGTCGCGGAAATTCCTGGCGAAAATCTTCTGGCCAATGTCGAATGACCTTTTCCAAGTGCCTCGATCAAAATTCTTTTGACTCGGTCTCTGTAGTTGTCCACAACTTTTTGCTTTTCCTCCCTTTCTTCCCTTTTCTTTGGGTTGAAAACCGGCTGGACCAAATCGAGTTTTGTCCTCAGTTCTCTGTTGAACATCATTTTTGCCGGTGATTGTCCTGTCGCTGAATGCGGTGTGATCCGATATTTCAGAAGAAATTGGTTTTTCGCGAGTTCGTTTTCCCAATTTTTCTCCTTTTTGTTGAGGAGCATTCCTTTCTTGAAGGTTTGGACGAATCTCTCCGCTTCTCCGTTGCTTTGGGGATGGTACGGCGCTGTGAGAGTGTGCGTGATGCCACGTTCTTCACAGAACTTCGCAAATTCCTTTGAAGTGAATTGCGGGCCGTTATCACTGACGATTTGTAGTGGAATTCCATGCGTCCATAACAAATTTCGAATTGCCGAAATGGTCGCTTCTGTCGATGTTTTCGCCATCATAATGACTTCCGGCCATTTCGTCTTTGCATCCACAACAATCAACCACATTTTTCCGAGAAATGGGCCACAAAAATCGATGTGAAGCCTCTGCCATGGCACTTCTGGCACTTCCCAAGGGTGCAACGGCACTTTTCTCATTTCCGATGCATTTGTCTGGCAAATTTTGCATTGCTTACGAATTGCTTCGATGTCCTTGTCGATGCCGGGCCACCAGACTTTTTGTCTCGCCAGCGACTTCATGCGCACGATTCCCGGATGTGTCTCATGGATCAATTTTAAAATTTCTCCACGGAATTTTGCTGGGATGATTGTTCGAGTCCCAAGCATCAAACATCCGTTTTGGGTCTCAATTTCGTCGCGCACCACGTAGAATGGTCGAATTTCGGCGTCGATTTGCTTGTTTGTTGGCCACCCTTGCTCAGTGAAATTTTTCACTTTTTTAAGCGTTGGGTCCTTTCTGAGCTCGTTTGCGATGCCATTTGCTGTTATTGGCAGAGCATTTTGGCATTCCTTCTGAATTTCGCCAATGTCGAAGCTCTCCTTGCAAATTTGGTCGACTTCTGGTGTTGGCAGTCGCGACAATCCATCGGCGTGTCCAAAATTGGTTGTTGAGCAATATTCGATGTCGAACTCGTAGTTCATCAAAATTAAGCTCCAACGATGTAAACGCCTGGCAGCAACGACTGGCAGTTGACCCTTTGGTCCAAAAATCCGTTTCAGCGGCTCATGGTCAGTCTGTAGTGTGAACTTTCGGCCGTATAAATATTGGTTGAATTTTTCTACGCCGAAAATCACTCCACGTCCCTCCTTCTCAATTTGCGCATAATTCCGCTCGGATGTGCTTAATGTTTTTGACGCATAAGCGATGACTCCAACTTTTCCAGTCTTGGCATCCTTATGAAATAAAACAGCTCCAATGCCATAATCCGACGCGTCTGTTGCCAAAAAGAGAGGCTTTTCAGGGTCGAAATGCACGAGGATGTCGTTTGAAGCCAACATTTCCTTGATTTTTCCGAAGGCTTTTTGTTGCTCCTGTCCCCAATGCCATTTCTTTTCTGTCCGGCGAAGTTCATTCAATGGTTCCGAAACCGTCGCCAATGAAGGGATGAACTTTCCGTAATAGCCAACCATGCCGAGAAACGATTGAAGTTCTTTCAAATTTTCCGGTGCCGGCATTTTTTGAATTGCTTCCACCTTCTCTGGCGAAGTTCGAATTCCTTGCCGGTCGATTATGTGTCCCAAATAGACAATGCTTTCTTGCATGAACGAGCATTTTTCCTTTTTTACTCGTAGTCCTGCCTTTTGAAGTCTTTGGAGAACGGCATCCAATCTCTTCAAATGTTCGGCATTGTTTGTAGCAGTGACGACGATGTCGTCCAAATACACTGCCACTCCGTCAATTCCGCAGAGAATTTCTTCCATCACCTGCTGGAATATCGCTGGTGCCGATGCCACTCCGTAGGGCATGCGTGAAAATCGATACAACCCTTTATGAGTGCAGATTGTGAGGCATTCCTTCGCCTGATCGTCCAACGGAAGCTGTAAGTAGGCCTCTTTCAAGTCCAGCTTTGAGAATTTGTCGCCATTGTTGAGAGCGCTGAACAGTTCTTCCGGTCGAGGGAGCGGGTACTGATGGATGTCCAGGCACGGATTGACTGTGACCTTATAGTCGCAGCACAATCGAATTTTGTTGCCGGGCTTTGGCACAATGACGAGCGGAGTTGCCCAATCAGATGTCGCCACAGGCTCGAGGACTCCTTCCTTTTCCCATTGGTTTAAAACCTTCTCCACCTCGGGACGCAACGCGAATGGCACGGGACGCGGCTTGCATCTTTTTGGCTGTACATCCGTTTTAAATTTTAACGCGATGTGTCGTGTACAGCGGCCAAGTCCTTCACTGAAGACTTCGGCGTGATTTTGGAGCACTTCGTCCAATTTACTGCCGGATTTGGTGTCCCGAATTTGTTGTACCATTCCAATTCCAAACGCTTTGTTCAAGTCGATCTGTAGCTTTTTGATCAAATCACGTCCACACAGATTCTTTGCCTTGTCCTTGACCACATACAAATCCGTAGTGGTTTCTCTTCCCAAGTACTTTACTTTTGACTTGTAGAAACCAAGGACGTTGATTGGCTTTCCTCCGTACGCGTGCAATCCCGAACAATGTTGACAATTTTGGCTCGCCATTTGCAATCCAATCGTCTTCGGAGACCAGCGAAACGTCGGCGCCACTGTCCAATTCAAAATCTGCTTTCTCTTTTTGCAGTTGCAATTGAACGAATGCTGGTGGTGCTGTGAGTGATTTGACTTCTTTTTGCTTGACGACGCTCGCAACATCCATGGAAGAATCACGCTTTTGTGCGCTGATTTGATGCACCGGCTTTCCTTTGAAGTAAGAGGAGCCTTGCCTTCCTTTGTCTGCGTTTGATGTCGTGCTCTGCTTTGCTTTGCAGGCCACTGCCCAATGTCCAATCCTTCCACATTTTCGGCATTCGGTGTTTTTACTGGGGCATTCACTCGCCCAATGGCCGTTCCTTCCGCATCGATGACATTGCCCTGGTGTTTTCGTTCCTCCGGTTTTCTTCTCCTTTCTTTGAGATGAAACCTTGGCCACCATTTCTCTTGGCCCATGTCCACCGATTCGTTGCGCGTCCAATGATGATTGTTCCAAAAGCACCGCAGTTTCGATTGCGTCTTTGAACTTCAGAGCATTGTCGCCTTTTTTGATCAGTTCCGCTCGAATTGAATCATCTGCGAGTCCATTGATGAACAACGCTGTCAGGCACATGTCCACCGAATCTCTGTGCCATTCTGCATTGGCGATCAGAGTGCGCAATTTAATCGCATAATCGCGGATGGTTTGTCCTTGCGTTTGTTTCGCAGCAAACAATTCGTGTCGTTTTGCGGCCACAGTCTTTGTCTCTCCATATTGATCTCTCATCAATGCCTTGATTTCATCCAAGGGCATATCCCTGACATCATCCGGTAGTGCCATCTGTCGCAATTCCTCGTAGATCGGCCCGATTTCTGTGAAGAACAGCAGCTTCTTTGTTTCGGCATCAGTGACTGCTCTGAGTTTGATGAAAAATTCGAAGCGCTCCTCCCAGATTTTCCATGCCATCTCCGCTGTGTAGGGTCCCGGCCCTTTTCCAGCTTTGGCTTTTGGCTCGGCCATCTTTGAATTGTTGACGAATTTGGTGGTGATGCTTTGACGTGGGAATTACTTTATCCTTTTGTGAAAGTTCGGCTTTGTTGACAGAATTACTTTACTGAGCTGACAAACAATATTCGTGTTTACTTTCACGCTTTTAATTTAGCTTTTTGAGCTTTTTGATGGATGAAGTCGGCAGATGAAGTACGCTTTACTTTGCGTTTTTGATGAAATCGGCAGTTGAACGCTTTACTTTACGTATTTTATTTAACTCCGATTGTGCCTCGTCGCTTTGTTTTGCACTGCTGACTGCGCCAGTGAACTGTTGTGTCCGACTCAACAGCCAAATGAATTGATTTATTTGCAGTGAAGAAATAAACAAATATATGCGGAGGTCAAAGTTGATGAGGGAAAACAATTTAATAAATGAAGAATGACTGGGAAGACTGCGGGGAGAAAGAGGGAAAGACAACATTTAAATAGACAGCAATGACAGTTGGGGATTAAGAGGGAAATATGAAATGTCCAATTGAGTCCCATCAAATAAGTCCTCATACACGACACTATGTCTTTTATAATGTGTATAATAATCAATTTTTCACTCTCACGATTTCATATAAATAAATGAAAATCCTATTAAAATATAATCAATGCTTTACTATATAAATGAAAATCCTATTAAAATATAATCAATGCTTTACTATATAAATGAAAATCCTATTAAATATAATCGATGCTTTACTATATAAATGAAAATCCTACTAAAATATAATCGATGCTTTACTATATAAATGAAAATCCTATTAAAATATAATCAATGCTTTACTATATAAATGAAAATCCTATTAAAATATAATCGATGCTTTACTATATAAATGAAAATCCTATTAAAATATAATCAATGCTTTACTATATAAATGAAAATCCTATTAAAATATAATCGATGCTTTACTATATAAATGAAAATCCTACTAAAATATAATCGTTGCTTTACTATATAAATGAAAATCCTAAATATGAACCCTCTTACGCGTCCGTAAGTAGGCCCCTTAGGGCTTATAAGGGAAGGGTGTTGGTGGATGCCTGGGGGCGCCTCCCAGGCCGGGAATGATGTGACAGTCTCTCGAATTCCTCCCGACTGATCTCCCGCCACTGCCTTTTAAGCGCCCCTCGGGGGATGGAGGAATCTATCGGAGTAATAATTGGGCGGAGAAAGGCCATTTCTGATCCCGGCCTTAAAATATTATTCAACTTCATTTAAGTTCAAAAAAGTCATAGGCACAAATTCTGATTCAATATTTTTTTTGAATTTTTAATGTTTCTTATGATTAAGCGACGATAATCGCCAACACCGTTTTCCATCATACGGGAGATTTTAAAGTGTTCAAGAAATGCACCATACAATCGTTGAGGCAAAATTATTTAAATTTAAACAAAATAAAGTTTAGTTTTTTTAAATTAAGAATTGTGATTATGATGACATGGAGACGCAAATATTGAAATTAAATAAACAAATCGACTCAATTTTGAATTTATGACAAATAATTCTATTTTGAATTTGCGGTAGATCGGTTTAAATTTTTAAAAATTCCAAAAGCCTATAAGCTTTCTTATTCTCTTAACTAGAGCTTTTGAATTCAAATTTATAATTTTTGGCTAAAAAGCCTTAAATTTATTCCGGGATTATATTTCCAAAAAAATTTTTACATTTTCTTAACAAATTCCAAAATATCTTTTTTATACATTAATGGTCCTTTTTTATTCACATAAACGATCACAGTTATCTGTTGATTAAATAATAATTAAAATTTATAATGCTTCTCTACTGGTCAATATTTATTCAAATGAAAATTTTTTTTAGATATTTATTCTCTATTCTACTTATTTGTTAGCAAAAAATGGGTTTAATGCTTGGGTTTCGGTATTCGGAAATTGCAGTGAGAAGACTTATTTTTCAAAAAAATTCTTCAATCTAAAATTTTCAAATCTATCAAATTCACTTTTTTCAATCCATGAAGGCATAAACAGATTTAAAGTAAAAAACAAATCTTTAATACAATTTCTCGCTATGGGTGTAAAACAAAGCAACAAATTGAAAAGTGAAGAAGAAAGATTAGAAAATATACAAAAATTTGATGATTTAGCAAATGAAATTAAAGAAAAAAGAAAAAATTATGCCGTATTTTGCAAGAAATTTAGCGTAAATTATGAAATAATTAAAATTTTGCGCTTTTTGAAATTGTTGAATTAAAAAAAATACTTATTTAATAAATAGAAACAAATTCAAAAAATTTAAAAATTTCCCGTTGGCACGTTTCGTGACAGCCGGACCATCAACTTATTGCAAAATCGCCACCCCGTTGATTTTTAAAATTAGCAATATTTTTAAATATGGTGTTTATTTCTCTGGAGGACAATTTTTTTTAGTCTCCAAAAAATAATATTTTTTCAGCAAATATTTTAAAAAACGCAATTAAATTTATTTATTAGAAATGTTTATGCATTCAAAAACATTTAGCTGATGATTGGGCTGATACCCGATTAATCGAAAAATTCAAAATCATTATTTAAACTTATGCTTTAGGGCTGTTATGTACTTTTATTTGCGCCCAATTATCCGTTTTCAATTTTGTGTGGTTCTGATTATTCTTAGATGCATTAAGGTGACAAAATTTTACAAAAAAGGGAAAATTAATTTATAGTAAAAACCAGAATATTGGAATCATTTAAGGGGAATGGAACCTCATAGGTATTTTAAATTTTTTATTAATTTAATTTGGGATTTTTGTAAATTAAGTAAAAAAAAGATTTAGATGATCCTACTGATGATTAATCAAAAATTTTAAATAATGCATTATTATTTTAAAATAATATACAAATTAAATGAAGTAAAAAATAGATTTAGATGATCCTACTGATGATTAATCAAAAATTTTAAATAATGCATTATTATTTTAAAATAATATACAAATTAAAGGAAGTAAAATATAGATTTAGATGATCCTACTGATGATTAATCAAAAATTTTAAATAATGCATTATTATTTTAAAATAATATACAAATTAAAGGAAGTAAAATATAGATTTGGATAATTCTACTGATCATCACTATTTCAAAACCAATTTTGTCCAGTTAATAAGGCTTTATAATTTTCCTTTTTCTTGTAATAATAACATTATTAAATTTTACATGTTATTAAAAATAATTTATTATATTTTTAAATATCTTTTCTTATAATTAAATAGGTATTATTTAATTTATTAATAAGAAAATAATTTTTAATTTGTTTCTTTTAACTCATTCAAGAAAAACGTAATGTTAAATTCTTTTTCTATGATCCCTTTTCATATTATTGTTATTCATTTTTTAATTCACTTTTCAAATACAATTCCATCAGTGAGTTAATTAATCAAGGAAATTAATTAATTTAATCTTTTTAATTAGGGAGACGACAAAATGCTAATTATGTTTGTGAGAAAAGATCAGAAAATGCAAATCAGTCAATTTTCAATGCAAAAATATGAGGCAAACCTTGGCATTATACATTTTATGAGAAAGAATTGGCAATGTGATAAAATAGCAAATGAATTTGAACAATATGAACGGACAGAATGCCAAAAATATCGCAAATATTTGGACATTTTGTATGAATATTTGTTTAGAGAGTACCTCGTAATTCCAACAATGAAGCCAAAATTTATATTTAAACACAAAATTGAAATTAATGGGCCAATAATTTATGCAGTTAATTGTCTCGTGAAAATTTCGCAATTTTATTTTCGCAAAGGTCAAAAATATGAAAATAAATTAAACAAATTTTTTTCCCATTTCAAATATCATTATGAATTAAAATTGTTGAACGAGAAGAGATTGAATTATTTAATTCAATTTGGAAATGAAGTAAAATTACCAATTAATGAACTGATTTTGCAATTGGCAATTGAAACAGCGAATGAATATCCGAAAAATGAAAGTGTGGACGGAATAATCCGACAAAAATTTCACCAAAATTTGGAGGAAATGCTCAAAAAAGCGGAAGAAAATGAAAAAAAAAGTCAATCCATGGAAAACCAATCAAAAAATGATGACAAACATAAAATAATTATAAATTCGAAATACGATGATAAAAGGACATGGGTGAGACTTAAGATTCATTTAAATTAATAAATTATTTAAAAATTTAGACTAAAGATGCTCTATTTTCCGAATTTGTGAAAGGATTAGCGACAAATTCCGACAAATTTTTTAAGATGGCTAAAGAATATTCAAATTATTTTTGTCGAATAAAAGAGAAAGGAAAAATTTATTGCTATGAGCAACAAATGATCTCTTTTGGGTTATGCGAAATTGAGAAAATGAATGAGCATTTGACGCAAAAATATGAAGCCCATTTTGGCCTTGTGTATTTGATGAGACAGAAATGGCAATGTTCTTACATTTTGGTTGGATTTAATGCTTTTGAATTGAAACTATGCCGAAAATATCGAAATTATTTGGACATTTTGTATGAATATTTATTCCGACTTTATGTTGAAGGTTTATTCAATTATTATTTTAAATTTATGATTTTTAAATATGATACTAATTAAGGTAAAAGCGCCGAATTGGCAAATAAATTTACTGCAGTTAAGCCAATATTTATGCGTTATATCAGCAACAATCAAATGGAATTAATTTCTTTAGTCGAAGATCTGAATGGTAATTCGAAATATTTTTGGACAGAGGACAAAAGCTTTTACAATGAACTGGTATTGACAAATGAGGTTGAATTAAATTATGAAATTAATGAGGAGGGAAAATGGTTAAGTAAATTTAAACAAAATGTATTGGAAAAAATTATCGGGCCAAAGAATGTGCTAAAAAAGGGAAAGAGAATTTTAAATTTATCAAACGAATTTGAAGAAAATCTTCGGCAAGAATTTGAGCAAAAAATGGAACAAATTTATGAAAATACAAAAGAAAATGTCAATGGAGGGGAAAAAGCAATTGAAAAAGCGACAAATAATGAAGAGAGAAAATATGATGACAAATTTGGCACTTTCATTTCGTCGCCATTTTTATAAATCTTTTTGATGTCACAAAACCCGGATTCTTTGTAAATCATTTCCTATTCCTTTTTATTTTTGGCATTTCTACAACATTCCTTCTGTCTCCATTTATTTTTCCTTTTTCATATTTATAATTCTCTTTATTCATAAAGAAAGTTAAAAATAATTGTTAAATTATCCAATTTTCGGCGCTGGTTGCAAAGTGACACTTATTTTTCAAAAATAGTGTCACTTTGCAACTAGCGCCAATTTTCTGCCATTTTCCTTTTCTCATCATTTACCCCCATTTTCTGCTTGCGTGAAATCATCTCCGTAATTTATTGAGTTGGTCGAAATTGACATTTTTGAGTTTGATATCTCTCTAAAATATTTTCATTATATAAAATATGTTACTATTGAATAGAGTGCAGCGGGACAGGGAATTTTGGGCAAAACCGGGACCGGGACTTGCCGGGACCTGAGAAGCCGGGACCGGGACCTCGATTTTTCTTCGGGACCGGGAACCGGGACCAACCGGGAATTTTTAAAAATTCAAAAATTTTTGAAAAAATTCAAATTTTAATTTTTTTCAACTGAAAATAATACAAAATTAAATTTTTATTTGTTTTTTATTTAATAAAATACAAAAGTTAAAGCTAAATTAAATTAATTAAAATTTTGATTTGAATTTATTTCAGTTATTTCAAACAATTAATCACTTTTGACTCAAATGATCGAATATTATTAGAAATTCAGATTTACTTTTCACATCATTTTTTTCGGCACGCTTTTTCTAAAAACTTTTGGGAAAGAAAGGGGTCCGGCGGTGCCGATAGGCGCCGCCGGGGGAAATTTTGAAAATTTGAGTGTAATTTGTTAACAGATTTTCAACAAAAAGGTTGGCTTTTAATAATACTAGGATCAACAATTTAATATGGATTTTCATTTAAAAAATTATAAAATATGTGTCGATTAAAAAAATAGAGGGATTGAACCACGGGAAAGAAGATGGGAAAAGTCAAGGAGACTAGCCACTAGACCATTTTCACAATTATTAGTGCAACTTTTAAAAAATATATTTCATATTTTTTTAAATTTTTTCCTTTGGTTCATTAATTTTTCACTCAGATCCCCATTCTTACCAGTGCTTGTTTTTCCCGGTTTCCGGTTGCCCTACCGGGACCGGGACCGGGACCTGAGCTTTTCAAAACCCGGGACCGGGAACCGGGACCGGGACCTCGGATGACCGGGAATTCCCGGCCCGGTCCCGCTGCACTCTACTATTGAACAAATGACAAAAATAAAAAGATAAATAAAAATAAATGACCATTATTCATTCGTTGATTTTGTTTACTTTTTTTCAGTATATTTTCGGCAAAATAATGAGTAGGGCTTATAAAGATTTGTGAAATTTTATATGACGATAACTTTTTTTATATCGAAATTTAAAATATTTTTCATTTCAAAGTTTTTAAATTGGAGGGATGGTAGTTTTAGAAACGCCCATGGTGGCATTTTTTAAGAAACGACTTAGCACCGTTTTTAAGTCATGTGAATTTTCACGTAGCTAAAAATAACGTAAGATTCGAAATCAGCATATTAAATTAGGATATAAAAAATTTTTAATTTTCAGGGGGGGGTGACAAAACCTAGAAGTATCGTCGGTTTGTATGACATTTTCTGAAAAAATAAAAATCCCGAAAATTTTTTTGACAGTTTAAAAGTGTAATCACACAAAATCCGACCAATAATGTTTCTTTCGAATTTTTTTAAGATCAATTAAATTAAAGGTAATCTGGTTAATTAGTTTTATTTTATAAGGTATTTAATGGAGATCCAAAAATACTCTTCGAAGAATGAGTATTTAAGCACTAATTTAATTAAATTTTAATATATTTATAATTTAAAAAATGATAAAAAAGCATAGGCAAAATCAGGTTTTTGATTTTTTTTTTTTTTTTTACTTTTTTTTTGAAGAGCCCAAAATTTGCTAGTGTGCTAATGAGACATTTTTAAATAAAATCCTTTTCTTTCTGAGTTCTTCTGACATTGGTGAAAAACATCAACAATCGCTCAGTTCATTTGTGACGAATACGGAGATGGAATTTGTCCTTTTAAGAACACAAATCCTTTCTTTTCACCATTCATATAATTTTTTTATAAATTATAATTAAAATTTTGAAAATTTTAACAATCAGTGCTTAAAAATTTGCATTTACTTGAAAATTAAAAAATTAAGCATGGAAACCTGGCAATTTTATTATTTAGTCAATTCTTACAGCTGTTTAAACGTAGGGTTAGACGTGTACTAGTGTCTTTGGACTTTTACCTGAATACCGGCTTATTTGCGCCCGAAAATTTCATGAGACCCATCTAATTTTATAAATTCTTTCAAAAATTTTCGATTTCAATTCATTAAAAGTTACTTTACTTTTAAATTAGATGATTGAAATTATAGACATTAAAAAAAAATTTATTTTTAAGTTGTTAGCGCTTCGGTGACCGTGACAATGTGTTTTTACAATTTTTGGTTGAATGTTTTCATTTCTATCCGTGCCATTAGTCATTGATAATAAATTTTTTTAGTTTGTGGCATAAATGGGTTTTGTTGATTGGTTTTTTTGGAGTTTATGGTCAAAATTTGTTCACAGCACAATTAAATTTTGCTATTTTCTTTTTATACAAAAATTTTCATTTAGGCAAAAAATTTTTTTAATGCATCGCCCGCCGAAAAAAAAAAAAAAGGAAAAAATTTTCCCTCCGCCGAACACCGACTCATTTCGTCTATCATTTTGACATAGTATCCTTCAAATTGATTTATGAATTGGTTTTCTCACTGAGAATGCATTTCTATTCCCACAAAATTTTGTATAATAATTGTTTTCATGCCTTTCAAATTGTTTTTATAAGTTAATTTTTTTTTTGTAATTGAGATGGCCCTTCCCCAAAATTCTGTTTATTAATTTTGCATTAAATACATGTCATACTCTTTGATTTTTATCAGTTAATTTTCTAAATGATTATTATGAGTTAATTTTTTATAATTGAGAAGGTCTTACCCCCTAAATTTTGCTTGGCATCAATTTCTTGTCCTTCTAAATGATTATTATGAGTTAATTTTTTATAATTGAGAAGGTCTTACCCCCTAAATTTTGCTTGGCATCAATTTCTTGTCCTTCTAAATGATTATTATGAGTTAATTTTTTATAATTGAGAAGGTCTTACCCCTAAATTTTGCTTGGCATCAATTTCTTGTCCTTCTAAATGATTATTATGAGTTCATTTTTTATAATTGAGAAGGTCTTACCCCCTAAATTTTACTTACATACATATTAATTAATTTTTGTGAGTTAATTTTTTGTAATTGAGAATAGCATTTTGATCATTGCATCAATTTACATGTCATTTTCATTGATTTTATAAGTTAATTTTACAATCGAGAATGTCTTACTCCCTAAATTTTGCATATTTATTTGGCAATGAAAATATTTTTTATATCATTATGAAATCATCCTATATTATTTTTGATATATTCACGTTTTTCTAAATTTATTTTAAACCGTATTAAATTCCACAAAACTCTTTTTTAAAATGACATGGTAAAATTTGGCAATAAATTTATCTTTAGTCCCAGTATTTGTTTTCATTATCATTATAGAAATCATCTATATTCTCATGTGGCGTTTCCTCGTTCCTTCTGCCAAAACATTGGTGAAACTTCATCAAACAATGGTAAAATTAAGCATTAAGGTTTTGCACTGGGAAGGAATTTTTATGGTCAAAAAGACACAAATTTCTAAAATTATAATTGCCTAAAAAGATTAAATAAAAAATAAATTGTTTTTTTGTCTTTTAATTAAGAATATAATAAAAATAATATTTATTGAGAACACTTTATTTTTTGCCATAACTGTTCGATTGTTTTAAAGCTATAAAAAATATTCTATAAATTTCTAATAAACAAAATAATCCTACTAATTCATTTGAATTTTGTTGGCTTTTAAAATTAATATCCAAAAGAAAATAAAAATGAATATTTTATATTTTTAAATTTCCGAAATTTAGATCAACAACCGATCAGTGAAGAAACAAAAAAATGGCTGAAGCAAATCATTGAATTTATCGACAAAAACAACCCAAAACAATTCAATGGAATTGAGGAAAATGAGCAAATAAACGATGAAAATAAATTTAATGAGAAGAAAAAGGAATTTTCAGAAAAACTGAAAACATCGAAAAAAGAGGTAAAAAATAATAAATTCGAAGCATTTTTACTTTATAAAATTATTTTGAATGCGCAGGTGACACGTGAAGACGTAAAGAATTTTTTTGGCTTATTAAATAAATTTTTGAAAGATATTGAGACGAAAATGACCAAAAAACTTGAAAACTTAGAAACATATAATACATTTCGTATAAAGAAAACAATTGAAAAGGAAATAAAAACACCAAAAAAAACAAAAAGAATTTGCCAAACTTGAAAAATGTATATGCAAAAACCAAAAGACAAAGTAATTTATTATTTTATCAAAATTTATAAAAGTCATTAATTAATTATGATTAGCATTGAAAACGACGACTTGGACAAAACAGCATTGGAAGCAATTCAATTATTTAAGAAACTGCAAATTTTGAATTGTTTGGCAAAGGACAAAAAGCAAAAAGAAATTAGCGAATATTTCGACATTTATTATTATCAGCAAAAACAACAAGGCAAAAATTTTTTAATTTTTTTACATTTAAAATATTTTCATTTTAAGGCTTGAAAAGTGAAGAACAAAAGCTTAGCAATGCAATTAAAAATTCTCCGGATTGTCCTAAGCCATGTTTTGCTACCAAGGCTGTTTGTGTTTATTGTACAGAGAAACTTGAGGAGAGACTTGACAATGACGCGCCGGCGGAATGTCGTAAAAAATTTGCATAATATTCAATTTTTGCTTGGGATTAATTGATTCTAAATGACAAGCGATTTTAATACCCAATTTATTTTCTAACCTCAAGCAATATTAGGACAAACTTTTTGTGAAAAATTAGTGTTTCCGTTTTTTGTAGAAAAGATATTTTTCTTTATTAATTTAGATATAATTAGCGTTTGCAAGTCTTTTTATTTGAAAACCAGGGTAAACAGTGCTAGAATTTAATTTTTAAAAGTCATCATGATCTTTTCTATTGCTTTCTTTTTAAATATTACCCATTCCAGTCTTGTCCCATGTATATTTTACATTTATACAAAAAAGACAAAATTTTTTCATGAATTAAATGAAAAAAAAATAGTAATTATAAACTAGGTTTTGACTTTCATCGATGAAAATTATTATCGTTTTGGAATGTCAAAATTTAGGTATTAGGTACTAAACACTTATTGTGCGAAAAGGATTTCTAACTATGATGCAGGCTTAATCTTCAAAAGCATAATCATTTTTATTATTTATTTTTGATTTTTTAGTTTGTTCCTGCTTGGAGTGTGTCTGTCTGCTGCTGTCCCTGCATTACATTATGTGCAGGCTGTTTCGCCACTTCTGCCATAATTGACGTTGGTTACTGTTTTGGCTTTTGTTGTGGCTATGTGCCTTATTACGCCGGAAGTGCTTGTGTGAATGAAACTAAAAAAGAAAGAAACAAGAAAAAGCAGGAAAAGATTGAGAAACATTTGGAGGAAATTACACCACCATAGGGTCAAAGAATGAGTTATTAGTGGAATAATATGATTAGCTAATTGCCATTGTTTCGGGTAGAGTCAGGTAAAGAGATTTAGTCGGTAATGCATACGGTCCAAAGACAGACCCAAACTCAAAAAAGTTCAACTGAAAAATAATGAAACTTAATTCTTAGAAATTATTAAATTTTAAGTAGCGTGCCCATGTTTCATTTTTATTGGTGGTGTGGTTCTATTTTTTACAAAATTCTGTCAAATTCATTTAAAACGCAGTTTTTATTCAACACTAGGCTAAGGATATTAGTAGCGAAGAATCTCAAAATAATTAACAAAAAAAATTCGCTTATTTATTAGGAAAAATTTATTTTTTTCGACATTTAAGGTTAATTTTTAAAAAAAACTTTTTTTTTGTCAAAAATGCAAAATTTTCTTATATAAATCATTTTTTGAAAACGGTAAAAGGTCGATCATCTGGTGAGTGCTTTTTTAAATTTTTATTTCATTTTATTTGGATTTTGGCCGGTTTTAACAGGCCTAGTTAAAAAGCCGCGTTTCTTTATTTCCTTTCATTATTTGTTTATTTTCTTTGGGTTTTTCGAATTTGGTTTTTTACGGCCTCGCCGTTTCAGCAACGGAATGCAAATGATTAAAAATATGAAAAATCTAATGTCATTTTTTAAATGAGTTGGTTTTGAAACTGCGAGGCATATTTTCTTTAATTTTTTTTTTTTTTTGCTGTCTTTTTATGTAATTTCAAATTGCATTTATTTTATATTTTTAGTATTTTAAAAGTAAAGTTGACAAAAGTATTTATATTCTGAAATATTGTTTTTAATGATTATTAGTGACCGTACTTTTAGGCACGAAATTTTAAATAGGTAACAAAATATAAACAAAAAAGGTAAAAGAAAATTGCATTTTTTCTTTTACTGACTTAGAAATACTTATTCCTACTCAAATCTGATATTTGACAAAATCTAAAATACGATTTAAAAAACTTCATATTTTAAAAATGATT
>SIJG01000092.1:311617-352939 GCA_023374025.1 Heterodera schachtii | reverse complement strand
CGAAAAAATATTTCTTCAATGCTGTAAAAACTCCGATCAAACTTTAAGCCAAAGGGGTAAAAGGAAATATTTTGTAATGAAAAAAATTATGAGAATTTTAATTTAGGATGCTTGAGTGGTAAATGGATCCATCATCTTTGGAGCATTTTCAAACAAATATTTATGCATATTGAAAGCAGCAGAAAGACATATTAGGAGAAATTTTATGGCTCTAGCGCATAGGCAGTAAAAATAGGCATTTGTCTGATAGCTTGTCTATAAAAGCTCAACGAATTTATGAATTTTTTTAAAAAAATTAAATTTTTACAAAAAATAATTTATAACTTTTTGAATTAAAAATTTAAATAAATTAACTAAAATTCTCTTTATTTTTCTGCATTTTTTAAGCTTTAAATGAATTGGATTGTACCATTTTGAGGAGAGTTATAAAATTTCAAAACTTACCTTTAGCTAAAAATAAAGTTATACAAAAGCTTCTATAGACCTTAAGCTTTAGTTTAATACCAAGAAAATGGGTATTGACCAAGTAAGAAAAAAGTTATGGCCTAAGAAACTGGGGATGGTCAATCATGGGACGTATAATCTTTCATGGGACGCATAATATGACATGGGACGCATAAAACCAACTAGAACCAATTAAGTTATAGTAAAATTCAATATTTATCAAATATCCAATTTAAAAAATAAAACGCATTATTTTTTCTTGAAAAGTTTTTAAAAATATCGGTGCTGGGTTTTTGGACTTTGCCGTTTTGATCTGAATTCATATGAAGACAATAATTAAAAATTTAATTTTTTTAAATTAACTGAATTAATTACTGCTCAATTTTGTTGTCAGGAAAATTTAGTAAGTACTTAATCATCTTGGAATTAGAAGTCATTATTGAATATCAAATAAAAAAAGAATTAAACATAAGAATTCAGAAGAAAAAGAATATTAAAGATTGAAATTCACATTTAAAAAAATAAATACAAAATAAACGACCCATTGACAATAAAATAAAATGCCTAAAATAGATGCTGACTACAAATTTTTATGGTGCTCAAACTAATCTAGTAAAAAAAATATTTAAATTAATTACGCATTTTCTCTTCAATTAAATAAGGTATAAATATACAAAAAAAGAAAATTAATTAACTAATAAAATCTACATAAAAATTTCAGTAAGATTTAGCCAATTAATAATAATGCTACTTTTTTTAAATGTGTAATGATATTTTACGTTTGTCCTGTGGATATAAATTTTATATCCATTTTTATATTATTGTAATTTAATGTAAAATTTTTGTCAGTCCTGTTTTGGAAGAATCAATGCGAAACATTCAAATTGTCCTGGTTTTTAATTTTTATTGCTTTTTGAAGTCATTTTCCTTATTTACAATTCATATAGCTATAAGTTCCCAATTTATTTTATTTAAACCATTTATTTTGATAAACCAAAAATATTAACTATTATCAATTTTATATAAATTTATGCTCAAAGATAAACTGAAAAATAAAGCATAATTATTTTAATAGTTTATAAGTCTTTAAACAATTTAGAACCTTAATCGGACTAAATAATTATTCATGAAAAATAATAATTTAAGTGCATTAATTAATAAAATAGATAATTTAAATAATTAGACCAAGCTTAATCAAACTTAATTAAATCTGGGTAAAGACATAAAAATTCAATCAGAAAATTTTAAAAAAAATTCATAGTAATAAAAATAATAATTGATCAGCGAATTTCATTTAAATGATATTTAGATTTTTGCTTCTTTTTTAATGAATTAAGAAAATATAATTCATATTATTTACTTGTATTAACAAGTGGAAAAAATAAAAAATCAATTTGAAATTTTTAGTTTTTAAAACATTTTATTTAAAAATAAACTAAAATAAAATTTATTTTTGCTTTAAATATAAGCTTAATATGTTGCATTTAACAAATTAATAGAAATAATCATATAATCTGTTGATTATAAGATAATGAGTTGGTTGCGGAAAAAAGAACGAATAAATTAATATATAAATTAATATGGGCATAAGCTTTTGAAAAACATAAACTCAGATAGAAGAATTTACAAAAATAATTTGAAAAAGTGATATATGATAACAGATTGGTCAACTGTTGAATATATTTGAATAAATATGTTCATAGAGATACAAAATAAGTTAATAATTGAAATTTAAAAATAAGCATATAAAACAATACAATTCTTTATAAATTTAACTACATATTAATGAAAAGATTGACTCTATATTCCGAATATAATAACACCTTCAAAAATACAAATGAAATTAAACGATAATCTAACATATTTTATTTACAGAAATAATGATTTAAAGACCAACAAACCTACAATGGTGGGCTTATTAAAAGCAGTTTTTGAATATTTTATTATTTATTATTCAATATTTCATAGTGCCTTAAAAGAAAATTAAAATAAAAAATCATCTGTCTGAAAGATGATGTAATAATATTACTTTTTAAATAAATCCTTCAGGAAAATATACTTCAAGGCAACGTAAATTATTTTAATCTTTTCTTTTGCTTTATATCGATTATAAAATGACGATCAGAGCTCAATTTAATGAGAATAAACAATGCTTAATAAGCATAATATGATATTTGAAAGAAAAGAAAAATTATTTTAACTCAAATAAAAATAATAGGAAAATACATTACCATAATATTATTTTTATTCATAAAGAACAATAAAAATCCTTAATTAAAGCTCCAAAAATAATCCAAACGACGAGTGCAGAAATGTGCTGCCAAATTTTTAACTAAAAAGAAGGCAAAATAAAATATTTTCATTTTTCGCAACGTATCAAGTAAAACAACATAATTTTTTCCTTTTAAAAATTAAAAAATTTTTTAAAATGTAATAAAACATATTCCAAAATCATATAAAACACAAAAATATTCAAAAAGTAGCTTTCTTCAAATGGAATATAGAATTATTAAATCTAATAAGGCATTATTTAAAACAATAATAAATTGAAAGCTTTAATGCAATAATTAATTATTTTTTTAAAAACCTTTCCGCTTGTTAAACTGACCTTCGGGCTTCACCTCGATTATTTTAATTCCAATTAAATATATAAGAAATCAATACAATACATAAAGCAAGTAAACCAGAATAATTCTAATACGCATTCATTAAATATAACATATTTGCATAATAATTAAATTTAAATTAAATTATGGTAAATGGGAAAAAATAATGGTGGAGTAAAATAATTTATTAATTCTGTAAAAAAAATTTAATTATTATTTTTCAAGTGTGCATCAAAATATGAACTAAACAAGCTTATGTATTTTAAATAGAAACTTAATATTTTATTTAATCCAATTTTTACTATCAAGCACGAGTCAAAAAAAGATGTATCACAATATTTCTTTGCAACTTAAAAAGCGAAATTTTGATTATAATATCATGATTTTATAAAATATAATAAATAAATTAATTAATTATCTTTAGTTCATAATGACCGTCGTAAAGTAAAAAAAAGGTTCATTAGTTGATTCTTTTTATGGAAATGCGAAAGAAAATTAATATGAATATGTGGCATTCTTAGGAAATGTCTGTAAAAATTAGGAATTTATTAATTTTGAAAGAAGAGGTTTCACTGCATGAAAACTTTCCTATGAGTTTTGGTATTTTTCTACTATCATAGAAATGTATAATTTTAAATCTAAAAATAAATTTATCGAGTAAAAAGAAATCATAAATTCGTAAAAAAAAATTTAATTTAAAACTAAAATTTTTGACAAAAGATTTTTGTCAACATAATTTATTTTTTATGCTCATAATAAATTTATCATTTAAAAAAATAAAATTATTTCAAAAATAAGCAAATAAACAAGTGTAAAAATTAAAATGTTGTATTTTAATTTATTCATGATGATAAAATGTTTAAAGATTAAATAATAAAATTTACACTTAAAAACTTTGAATTTTAAAAAATGAAATCTATCGTAAAATAATCAATAAAAACTAAGCAAAATAATGAAATAATTCAAACTATATATAAAGCTTTATCAAATTAAAAGTAATATTAAAAAAAACAATATTAAACTATTTATAAAAATATTGAAATGAATTCCGGATCTTTCTGGCACCGAAGGCTCAGACGGAGTCAAAAAATATACATTAAAAATAATTAATAAACTATTATAATAAAGAATGAACGAGGATTGAATCAAGTTAAAAACAAATTCTTTTTGCCTAAATTAAATTCTCAGAACACGATATAATATAAATTATTAATTTAAAAGAAACCTATAAATTATTCAATGGTTTCTGCGATGTAAAGATTATTGAATAATTTATTTTATAAAAAACAAAACAAATCGAATTTGTTAATTAATATCTATCTACTCAGTAATATTTTCGAAAATTTCAAAAGAGTTGAAAGAAGAATGTGGAAAATTTTGGGCAGCAAGAATATAACAAAAAGTATTGAAAATAGATTATAATGAAAAAAAGTTTATATTACCTTTTATAATTAAATACTTAGAACTAACGATTTAAACAAGAATCTTTTGGATAAAAAGTTTTTTAATCTTGAAAAATTCAAACAAAACCATGAATTATTTGAATAATTATTTTTGTATTATGGAATAGAGCCGCTGATGTTAATTTGTCTAATTTTGGGCGTAAAATAAATTTAATTATTATTTCAAATTATGATTAAATCTGTTAAAGCATTACAGAAAATATAAAATTTCTAAATCGCAAGACGAATTCCTTTTAAACATAATTGGAATACGTCTCTGAATACAAAGAAAAATAAAAGAATTTCGAACTTTTTTTTCAAATGTCGGAACAATAATTTAAAAGTTTATTTATAATATTTTGTTTCAATTACGTTGTTATAATCAATCAACATAAACCGCTATTACAAAATATCAAATATTAATTAAAATATAAAAAAATATATTGACGTGATAATATTATTCCATCAATATGCAATAACATATTACCATTACATAATTAAATAAAAATTATTTAACTAAATAGTTTTAAAATCTTAAAATAAAGCAGAATTTTATTACTTTAAAAAATGAATGAGAAACCAAATATAACATTTTTTCGTTAAGTTCAGGAAACGGCAATATTTTTTGAATGAAAAGAATAACGGTTTTAAAATATGTTTGCCTAATTAAATGCAAATGATGAAATTAGCAAAAAATTGATCGTTTCTCTGGACAAAAATTTAAAAAATAATAATTTATAAATTTATGATAAAAAATTGTGAAAATAAATATTTCAATAACTTTTGGTTTGATCATATTTTAAGAATTTTCTCAGGAAAAAATATGTGTTTCTCACTTCGTGTTTTATTTAGTTTCGTTTTTTCGTATTGCATATAGCGGAACTAATCGTTTCGGAGCGAGCCCAAGTTTTTATTTATAAATAATTGAGAAAATTGTCGCCTAACAATTTATGCCACCATCTATATATGGGTTTGTCAGCATGTAAAAAAAAAACTCAAAGAAGAAATACATATATAATAAATATATATTGATAAAAAAAATTACAAATCGCGCATTCGGAGAGATTTTAAATACAGGGTGCGGCATAAGTTCTGCAACCTGCCTTTCCATGGAAAATTCCAGTTCAAAATTAAAAGAAAATCATATAACTTGGCTATTTCATTTATTAGGAACTTAGTTATTAGAAAATTACATCAAAAGTCCAAAGTAGCCACTATGGGCTGAGATACATGCGTCCAAACGCTTCCGAAAATTGACCCAAATGTCCGCACCCCTTTTTCGGCAATTTCGTCTTGGCTCTGAGAAAATTTTTACCATCAAACGCCATTGTAACAGCAAAATCAGTGTTAATTGTTCCGACAGAAGGGGTACGCTATTAAAAAACACCAAAAGGAGCCATTTCCACCAGTCCTTGATGTTTTAGGGCGGCATTTGTGCCATCGGCAAGATTCCCCTGGTGTTAATCAAAAAAACAACAAGATAAACTCGGCAGTCGATCAGAACACCATCCTAAGGGACGTAGTGTATCCTTGGGCATAAGGGCACTTTAGAAAAAAACAATTCGTCCTTCAACAGGATTGGACACCGGAGCACGGGCCGAAAACATCAATTCAGCTGAGTGAAAATCTGTTTCATGGATTTTGGTGCCAAGACATTTGGCCCTCAAATTTACTGAATTTGAATCCACTTGACATTTCCTCTTGGTCGTTTATGGACCAGAGTCTGAACAAGCGATTAGCACCAAATTAGGCGCTGAAGGAGGCTTTTCACCGTAGCTGGGACAAAATTGCCGAAAAAATAGGTGCGGACATTTTGGTTAATTTTCGGAAGCGTTTGAACGCATGTATCTCAGCCCATATTGGCTACTTTGGACTTTTGATATAATTTTCTAATAACTAAGACCCAATTAAATAAAATTGCCAAGTTATATGATTTTCTTTTTAATTTGAACTGGAATTTTCCATGGAAAGGCAGGTTGCAGAACTTATGCCGCACCCTGTAAATTAAAAATTGGTTAATAGACTAATTTTCAAAAAAAAACTAAAAATTAACAAAATAAATTTAAAAGGGTCAAATTAAAATGTGGCAATCCATTGATGATTGCTTTTTAATGACTGAATCAACAATAGAATCAGTTAAAATAAAATAAGAAGTAATGCAAATAACAATAAAGTAAATAAATATATACTAATAATATGAAAATTGTGTGAAAATTTATAGAAATAAAAATTCCATTAAAATAGTTTAAATAAATGATTTTTCTTAGCTTTATTTTTGTCCCTCGAAACGTTTTGCCGATTTGTTTTGCAACTTTGTGTGACGAATGGAGCGACAACAATTTTTTACCTTAGAATAAGCTGTAAATAAATGAATTTCTATTCTCCTTGAAAATAAAAATATACAAATAAAATGAATTTATAATTTAAATGTAAATTTGAGCAATAATTTTCACAATTTCTACTCGTTGTCATAGGTTCATCAAAACAAGATAATTTATTTTATTTTAATTTATAATACTAATTTCTAACATAATACAAAAAAAAACTTTAAAATAAAAAACTAGAATGCTCATTTATAGCACAAAAAAATTATAGATTTTATGCACACTAAAAGGCAGATTACATGCCGTCATGGAAGTCAAGAAAAATCTTGGATTTATTAAAAGATAAATATAAAAGCTGATTAGAATAACTTTTTTTAAATAAAATATTAATTAATGTTATTGATTATGGCAACATCATTTTGAAAGATATATACTTAAAATATTTTTTAAAATAAGTATAGCAGTTATTTTAATCAAAAATTTCTGTAAAACATTAAGAATAAAATGTTTACATTAAATTAAAAATTAATTTAATTTTAAAAGAATTTATAGTAAATAATTAAATTCATATATAGTAGTAGTAAAATATACAAAAAATAACGATTATTAATAATGTAAAAATCTAAAAATAGGAATTATTTTTTTCCCAATAACAGAGAATTCATCTGCTAGGTATAAAATAATGATAGTAATTTAACATAAAATAATACAAATATGTAAAAAAATGAAAAAGTAAATTAGACAGTCAGAAATACTGAATGGAAAATTCTGAAAAGATCTGTCCTAGAGTTTAAATCGATTGATATTTATAGCAAGGTATACTTTTTTATACCATAAAAATGTGCAAGAGAATCATCAATTAAAATAATAATACATATAATAATTTAAAATGATAATGAAATTACTTTAAGAATGTATATGTGACTATTAATATATACAACTTACTATACTTTTTCACAAAATAAAAATGGAACCCAACAAAACGAAAGTATACATTACTTGCTGGTCGTGTTTAGTGGATAAAATATAAAAAATAGTTTATAATCTCTTAGGAAGCGAGAATGAGACCGGCATTTTAAAGAAAATAATAAATATTCCAAGTAATTTAACAAAGCAAAGCGCGACCAATATATGCTCGTTGACTTAATTAATATATTCATCATCATTAGAAACCAAATCAAATTATTTTTGAATTTATAATAACAAAGATTTTTATGTAAAATTCTTTTATAAAAAATTCAATTTATTTTTCTGCAGACTTTGTCAATGAGTCAGCTTTATAGCCGGCTCTTACTGCAAGAAGCTGAAATTAATAAAGAATTAATTATCGGAAGCGTAAAATGAAAATATGAATTTAAATATATTTAACTAAATTAAGAAATAATTAATAAAAAATTATCTGTATAATTTTTAATTTAAATTAAAATAATCGTTAAATTATATAAATTGATTAATTGAGACATAAGTAAAAAACCGAAAATATTAAATATTTATTGTTGTAACGAATTTGAAGAAAAATTTTAAATTTCGGCTTATACTAAAGGCCATCACTTTTATAATTTCAAAACATTAAATTTTTTAAAATAATGCTCATAAATTAATTAAAAAGACCAATTTAATTGGAAATTCAAAAAATAATAAACAAAAACATGAATAAAAAACAAAATAAAAATTTTGCATTATATGACTTAGCTGCTGCAAATTATTTTTTTTAAATAATTAAAATAACAAAAATTTAGCAAGCATTTTAATAATAAAATTGTTTCTTTAAAAATATTTTTGGAAGACATAATTCCATTACATATCGCGCAACAACGTGAAAAAGAATTTTTCAGAGCGAGAAGTGCTTGTTATAAATTCAAATAATTAAATTGAACGAATATAGTTAAATACGTCTAATATTCGTAAAATTTAAATTTTTTATAAAAAAGAATTTTTGTAGATTATTCTAATAAAAAATTTTAATTATGAAAATGTTTATGTCATGGAAATATTGAATGCATTTATAAGAAAATAATGTTTATTTATTAAGTAATAAAATAATAAATAACTTTAATCAGCTGTTTTATTATTATTACTATTATTTTAAAAAAAACCAAAATAATAAAATATAATGAAAAAAAATTATCTATCATGTTTTAATTGGTCTTTTTATATTACTGATTTCATTAAATATAAATATCAAAAAATAAATCTATCAATTTGTTCAGTTCTTTTAAACTGACCAATAAAGAATTTGAGGTCGAGAAATACAAATAAAATGATAAAATAAAACTTTGACAAAAATACTAATTAATAATAATTCCACAAGGCTGCCACGGCAGCAATGAATGCAAAAAGGGACTGGCCGACATTTGCGGCGCTGACACTTGCGGCGCAGACATTTGCGGCGCCCAGTCAAAGCGACACTTGCGGCGAGGACATTTGCGACGCCGACATTTGCGGCGCGACACTTGCGGTGCCGACACATGCGGCGCCTAGTTGTCGGGTGTTTAAGCCAGAGAGACCAAAGAATACATTTGCATTAATTTCCCTTTGCATTTGTCTTTTTCTTTTCCTCTCCATTTACCCACTCTCTATTTTTGTGTCTTTCTTTTATTATGTAAGACACTATTGATTAATATCGTCCTTTGCATGTCCATTCCCCCCTTTCATTCGGTTGCTTTTTATGCACTTATTCATCCTCGCCTAAATTTATTGTTCTCCTCCAATATTTATTCCGCCACCGGCTTCGCGCATTTTATTTAAATTGTTTAATTTATTTTTTCTACAAATAAACATTTTATTGTGTCGGCTTGAAAACTGAATAAATGGCGACGCCCGTCTTGAAAAGAAGCTCACCGACGGATATTTTGGCAATTTCGGACAGATTCCTAATTGCTATTCAACTTTCTTCAAAAAAAGCAATAGACCCAATTTCGGAATGGGTTGAGCGTTTCAAATTTGCGTTGGACTGCACAGCACCAACAGCAAACGACGAAGTCAAGGTCAAATGTTTGATGAATGAGCTGAGCGAATCAGCATTCAGCGAGGACAGCAGATCAGTTCTGCCGTCGTCGGTCACCGATTTCGAATTTAAAGTCGGCCGAAAAGCTGTTTGCTAAAGCACAGTCCATATTCATCGACCGCTACGAGTGCTTAAAAGCGGTGAGAGGAGAAGGCTAACAATTCAGGCAGTTTATAAATAGGCACCGAAAACTGCTGACAGATTTTAAATTCGATAAACTGTCCAAAGAGCAATTTAATTGCCTCATGTTATTGATGGCACTAAAAGCGCCCAACGAAGCTGCATTGCGACAGCGAATTCTGACAAAATTGTCAGCAGATGGCGCTAACATCTATGATGGAGTGGTGGAAGACTTAATCAGCTTTCAATCCGCAATTTCAAAAGCAAAGGCAATCGAAGCGACAAGTTCTTCGAGGCCAGTGAATTCGATTCGACAAAATTCAAAGCCGAACAAATCACCGAACAAATTTTTCAAGGAAAGTCCAAAGCCAAACAATTTGCCGAACAAATTCAAAGAAAGGACCAACACTGAGTCAACCATGATATGTTGGCGTTGTGGGTTCGGCGTGCATCGACCTGACGAATGCCGTTACAAAACGAGTAAATGCCGAAAGTGTGATTTTGTCGGCCATTTGGACAAACAATGCGAGCGTGTCCAAGAGTGGCGCAAACGCCAAAATGCCAAAAAGAAAGGCAACAACCGGGTTGGTTGCCTTCGTATTGGAATGACCACGCATGCCGTAAATTCCATTTCACTACTAAAAACAGCGGTTTTGTTCAACATGAAGCCAGTCGAATTCCATCTCGACACGGGGTCAGACATTGTCGTTATTGATGAATTGAACCACTAATTAGTAAATGCAACGAAATTGGCAAGGCATTCGATGGCACAAAAATTTCCTTGATTGGAAAAGGATTCGGCACATTCAAATTCGAAAAAATCGAAGTGAACCAAACATTTTATGTTGCAAAAGCGGGCTCATTAAAAAAATTGAAATTTAAATAAAAACAACTGCGCGACCACCCACACAGGTTAGAGAAGTCAGACAGTGCACTATCTCGCCTAAAACCAATCCAATAGGCTGTCGATTGGAAAAAATCGATAATCAAAGTGCCCATATTATGTAGTAACCCATGATTAAGGCCAAAAATTTTAGTTTTCAATTATCACAAAATTCTTCAAGAAAATATTGAAAAAATAATAATTTTATTTTAATACATTTTTACCATAAAAGACTTGATATGAATTTTAAATTTATTTAAAAACTGATTTTTTGGATGTATTTTTCATGAATATGCCCAAATCTGCACATATAAATGTAACAAAATATCAAAATATATGCAGCCGTTTAAAATTATATTATTTAAATGTGTAAAGATCCAATGAAAATTAGAAATAATTATAAAATGAATAGCAGTTGTACATGCACTTCCTTTTTATGGAAAAAGAATTGCAACACGATAAATATTTGGACTTTGCGGACCTTTTGGAAAGACTTGAATAATCCCTAAAACTTGTAATAAATAGACCAAATTAATACTGCCAAATAGAGGCTTCATTGAAAATAATTTATAATTGGGGTTAGCATACAATTTTGATTGCACAATGTTTAAGAAATGCTTATAAATGCAAAAGAACTATATGTTTTACTTATAAAAAATAGGCATCTGTCTATTTAATTTTGAAATTATAATTTTAAAAATAAATTAAAAGGTGCAATTATTTTAAGAAATTCTTATTTTCTTTCCTTTTTTTGGTTGGAAAACAAATATGTTAATCCTAAATTGTGTATCTTTTTACGGATGAAATGTGGTTTTTGGGAAATTAAATGCTAGAATTGCGAATGATCATTTTTTAGGGTAGCTGACAATTAATCCGCCATTTCATCTCTCGTCACCAAAAAGCGGGAGTTCTTTTTTGCGGAAAAACAGACATATAATTTTTTGGCTGGAAAACAAATATCTTAATCCTAAATTGTGTATCTTTTGGTGGAAAAAATGTGTTTTTTGGGGGGGCAATCAAATGTTAGAATTGTGAATGATCATTTTTTAGAATAAGCTGACAACTATTCCGCCATTTCATCTCTCGTTACCAAAAAGCGGGAGTTTTTCTGCTAAAAAACAGACATATAATCCGTCAAATTGCGATTACCTTAAAATTCAACTGAAAAAACGTCTGGCTTTTTTTGGGCAGATTTGGCGACCAGGCACATAAATGGGGCTATTTAAATGTATCCAATTCAAGTTGAAATCATTTAACAAATGAGGGTTAATCGACCTGAAAAAAGTAGAAGTTCGTCTCTGCGCCTTTTCACCCCAAATGGGCGCAGCAATTCCTGAAAAGGCTGAACATCTTTTTAACAGAATGTTCGATGCTTTTAGTGGCCAAGGAAGTCGCCGGAAGCGAAAAGCCTCAACTCCCCATCCAAATCTTTTTGATCACGCACCATATAACCCTTTGGGTGTGTTTGTGTTTTTTTGCCAGTCTGCCACACATTTCCGGTTTTTGGGTGTGGAATTCCGATTATATTATATTTCCTAGAAAATTATTTGGCCTCGGAAGTCCGGTTTCCGAATGCATGTTTTTATCCCCTAACATACCTCTCAAAAAACTGATCAATTACCGATGCAAAATATAAAAAAAACAACAAAATTATTTATTATGAATAATTCATTCGGCATTGGCAATTATTACGTGGAGCTGCCTATCCCACCCCCTCTTTTTCACCCTTTAAATTTTCTAGAAAAACGCACAAAGAAAAAAATTGCCGATCTAAAAAAGGAGATGAAAACAAAGATCTCCGATCTTTGGAAGGGATATAAAAATAATCGTCAGAAAATAAAAAATAAATTTACTGCAGAAATAGATAATTGGTGAAAAATAATAAAATATATTGAATTTTTGATTTGAAAAAAATATTTTAATTAATTTGTACTTGAGTTTTTTCGTTTTCAATTATTATAATTTTTTCTTCAATTTAACTCATACATTTAATTTAAAAAATTTTTAAGAATTTTTGCAAAACAATTGGTGCCATCGACTAGCGCAGCCGCTTGGGTTGGGCACGAGGAATGCTGTAATATTTGGATGCTTTTCCATCAAAAATTATTTTAAAAATATAAAAATTTAAAAAAGATAATTTGAAAAAATTTTAAAACTTTTTAAAAACTGCCTAGTTAGACATCAACCGTCAAGTGGCGCGCGTTATTCGCCAATATCGCCCAATTATTTTGAAAAAGAAACAATTTGCGGCAATATTGGCGTCGATGTGATCACTTTAATATGTAATGTTTCCCAATTTAATATGATAATTCAGTGTTTTAATATGTGAATTTTTCAATTTTAGTATGGTATTTTAGATAATTTAATGTTTAATAAACATGATAATGGTGTCGGTGATTGTTTATATGCATAGGTAAATGATGTTGCTTATAATAAACACAATGGAAAAAGGAAAATATTGGAAGGGAGTTAGGCGATAAACTATGTACGACGGGGGCGGGGATTTAAAAAAAATTTGTGACCGGTTTGTTAAAAAGGTCCTCCATTTTTGGCCATCCGTCAATTAAGTCCACGCCCTCTTCCGTCTTTTCCTCCTATCTTTGTCCGTCTTTTCCTCCCATCTTTTGCCATCAGTCAATTCGGTCCCCGCCCGTCGTTTTTTCTCCTCTTTGGCCATCAGTCAATTCAGTCCCCGTCCGTTTTTCCTCTCTTCTTTGGCCATCAGTCAATTCGGTCCCCGCCCGTCCTTTTCCTCTCCTCTTTGGCCATCAGAATGTGCCAAAGGCATCGAATGGTGCGGTAATGCGCAGTGGGACGGGGCTGTGTGAGGCGGCGGTCGTTGCTTTCAACCGTTTGAAACCTTTTGAAGAAAAAAATAGCAAAAGTTTTTTGAAAAACGCGATTATCTCTATCGATATATTCGAAAAAATCGTGAAATATTTGAATCTTAACATTTTTGGTTACAGTAAGTACAATAAGCCATATAATGACAAAAAGCACCGCCCCAAAACATAACATTTTCTGCCAGTCGTTGTCCCATAAATTTCAAAACAAACGTAACTACTGCATAAATGGAAGATTAATATGAGTTTACTGTACAGAAATACAGTACCAAAATTTTTAAGACCTGCTGTCGTTTGGATTCGACATGTCGGGCCACTACAATGCCCTGTTCATGTCGTAGCCCTGTTTCAGGCATAGCAATAGCCCAACTTACCCTGACAATTTCCAGCATTTTTCGGCTGCGATGGTCATAGAAAAATAATGCGAATTAATAAAATTGCAAAGAAAAACAAAAAAAAACTTAGGAAATGCTTCACATGTTATTAATTTCTTTCTGATCGTTTGGACGATTTGAGCGTGAGTAAGATCGGATGTGATTGTCGGTTGAAATGCCGGAGAAAAAATCGGGGAGGCGGGAGGGGTCCGGGAGAGGGGGAGAGGTCTAGGAGAGGGGAAATTATCGGCACATATCCAACATTTACTCCCTTCCTTTCAACTGCCTCCATGGCCGAGTGGTAGAGCTCCCGCTTCCAAGGGTTCGAGTCCCCCAGCACACGAATTTAATTTTTATAAAAATTTCGCGCATTTAAATTTAATTCATCAAAAAAAACTGCGCGAGAATTCCCATTCCAAAGGTTACACAAAAGTGCATGTTTGAGGAGGATGGTTAATTGGATTAAGTTTGTGGTAAGGTAGTTGAAGAGACATTAAATTTTTAAAATTAGAGATAAATTCATAAATTATGTCAGCTTATTTATTTAAAAAAATTGATCAACCTTAATCAGCATTATGTAAATGACTAGAGGAAGCAGAGAAATAGACTTATTATGTCTTTTTGCGTAAATTTGAAAGCAAGCTTTAGTGGTGCACATTCCGTGTGGGTCGAAGGACAAAAAGTGCAAATTTGCTAAATTTTTGAATAAATCCACTCATAACTTTTCTTAGACACAACCAAATTGTACAATCTTGTTATCATACGATAGCCCTTGAATTGCTTTATTTGCCTGCCAAATTTAAAAAACAAAATATTTAGAAAAATTTGATATTCTAATATTTATCAAGTTAATAACGCAATTCAATGGCTATCGTATGATACCGAGATTGTACAATTTGGTTATGTCTAAGAAAAGTTATAAGTGGATTTAGTCAAAAATTAGCAAATTGCACTTTTTGTCCTCCGACCTAGCACCGCATATTCACCTCTCTCCTCTCGTTCCAAAAAATGATAGGTGAGGGTCGGTAGTCCCAAAAATGACGAGAGTTGTCCTACCCTTGGTATATAAGTACAACAAATTAAGGAAATTTGAACGGTTGAAATATTCCTCTCAATTTCTATTAGCGACAGAAAACATTTTATCAAAGAATAAAATTTAACGAAACTTATATCTAAAATTTAAAAATTAGAATTAAAATTTAATAAGAAAATGAAAACAAAAAATTCGAAGGGTACCTCATTTATATTTAAGACAATTAACTAATTTTAAAGATCGAACAGAATATGTGATTCTTATTTTCTAGAAAGGAAAACAAAATTACACTTTTTATTTTTTATTGATTAAATCGCAATGGATCTGGGGGTAATTGGGTAATTTACAAGCAATAAATAATAATTATTGGAACATTAATTAGTGGCTTTAATTAAACATCGATTAAACTCACCAATGCCATTCCGATGGCGGACAGGGCAAACAGACACAGCAAACAAGGCACAACTTCGCCATTGAACAGAAAATGCAACCAAAAAATTGAAAATTGATCTGAAGAATATTGTATTTAATTTAATTTTTATAAATTCGAATTAAAACAATCGCTGATTTATTTATATGCTTTTTCTTTTTTTGTGTTCCTTCTAGAATATCTCAATTAGTAAGCATAAAATATTTTTGATTTAAATGTTATTTATGTGTTAGTAAGTTATTTTGAATGGATATCAAATAAAATATTTAAATAGCCTTTTGGCTTAAATTTTCATCGACGCAATATTTTGATTTAAAATTTTAAACAATTATTATATTTATTATAATATTAATATTTTAATTTTTTATAATATTAATAGTTTTATAATTCTTAGATCAAATAATGCTAATTCAAAACGATTGTGATGTTCAAAAAATGGTTGGCTCGGAATTTGCGACCGATTGCCCTCCCCCCGTGAGAGCGTCGGGTGGCTTTTAATCGACGGAGAAACCCAGAGCAGCTTCATTAATATTCAGCAGTGCCACCCACTTACTTTCAAATTTTCAAGTGAAAGCGCCCAATTTTCAGGACGTTCTTGCCATTTAAGGACGAATGCGAACCTGGTTTTAAGGCCATTAGAATCAGCAAAAAAGTCATTTGACTTAAATTCCCAGCCCTAATGCTAACTACAAATAAACGTGAGATTCGTGATCTGAAATTGTCCATTATTTACCACCAGGAATTCCGTTTTCCCTCTCTTAATTGCTTTTCTCCGTCCCTTATTTCCACCTCACATTTTTTCCCATTTAAATTTTCAAGGTGTTTTACCATCATTATTAATCAATTTCCTTCAAATTTTGGCGCCACCGCCAAATCGGCGGCGTCGGCGCCGCAGCACCGTTTGTGTCCCATCAATTGCTGCGTTTGGATTGCGTTTGATGTGCACGCAAACGGTGTCCATTATGTGCCAATTTCTGAGAAAAAGCGCAAAAGCGGTGGAGCCCAATGGTGGGGCAATTAATTAATTAATTACATATTATTTGTTTGGTTTTTTCAGTGATTGTGAAGACAATTTGCGCGTTAACCAAATCTATCATTAAATTCCCGCAACAGCACAAAGCTGGCGGATGGCTTTTGAACGATCTGTCCGTTACAGTTTAAAATTTCAATAATCAAAAATATGAAAATTTGTTAAAAAAAATTTATTCTGGCATTACCGGCCGTTTTTTTGTCCCAATTAGAATTTGTTTATTTATTTCTATTTAAATTTATCCTATTTACAGAGGGTGGCGAGAAAAGAAGGCGAAAAATAGAATGGGAACATGAGAAATTAAACAGACTGTTAGAAGCCGAAGATAAGTCGTTTTGCGTCTCCTTCCCCTCCTCATCAAAAGCCGCTCATTTCATTGCCCCTCCCAAAAAACAAAAATTTGATTTTTTTAGCTTATGTTTAAAAAATGAAATATTTTAATTATTTTTATTTTTGGTAGTTGAAAAATTTTCGTTGTTAAATTTTAAAAATAAATTTTATTTGTTCCCTTCCAGCCATTTTTGCCTATATTTGTACCCTCATTAACCAGCACTCGCGGGCGGCGAAACCAACGACAGTCTTCCGCCCCGAATGCCGGTCAAAGCAGTCACCGTAGTATCGTAGTACCCACAAACTGTTCACTACCGTACCAAATGGTGGTGGAAGGAGGTGGCAAAAACTACTAAAAAATACAAAAAAACTTTATTTCAAAAAAATATATTTTTTTTAAAATAAAAAAAGATATTTTTTTACAATTACATAAATTTATAAAAAAAACTACTGGCGACGTCTAAAGGCACCGTCTGACCCCATTTTATCTTAGTTTGTGAAAATGGAGAGCAAAATGGTAAAAATGGTAATTTTTAGCAAAAACGGCTAAAAATTTTGTACGCCCATTAATTCGGAATTTCAAAAAACGAAAAACACACCCCTAAAAATTTCTTTGATTTTGTCCAAAAAGGACTCCATTTTATGCCAAAATTGTGGAAAAGTTAATTAAAAAAAATTTGTGGCCATTTTGTTCATCTGCGAGTATTGCATCGAGGTAGGGGCGACATATTAGGCGTATTGATTAATTATTGATTGGGTTAAACTGGAAAAGTACCATGATATTTACTAGGGCTGGCCGGGCCCGAATACCCGACCGGGTACCGACCCGGATACCCGGTTCTAGCGGCTAATCTTTGGTTTTTACTTCTTTTCTTTGGTTTAATCACTCCACAGGAAATGAATTTTTTAATTTTCTTTTTTATAGTATGGGCAAGGAACGGATTTTTAGGTTTTCATCTATTTTTTTGCGGATAGCATATGCTGAGATAAGCGCAAATTTGTTCATTCTAAGAAAGTTTTGAGCAGAATTTTTGATGATCGAAATAATTTTATTTTTAATTAAAAATTTTAGTTACAAATTTTTTTTTCTCGCTATTATTCGATAGCCCTATGTGTCCTCAATTAGCTTGCAAAATTTCAAAATTTTTTGTTATGTTTCAAAAAAGTTATGGCCAAAAATATTCGAAAACGTAATTCCTTTTTTTTGCAGTTTGGATATTTTTTTGATTTGAAAATTGAAATTAAATTGATTTATTTAAATATTCTTATGCATTTTTTTTGTTTTTTCATTTCGTGTTTAAAGTTGTAGCTAAATACTGAATTGCTATCACATGATACCAAAAAGGTGTAATTTAGTTGACTTTGTCAAAAGTTATGGCCCGTTTTTTGTTGAAATTTTCCATTTGATGGTTTTTTTTATAACGCCCTTTTTGATGGCTTTTTTATAATGACATAGCACCATCGAAATGACCTTCGGCGGAGGGCGTGGAAAATGACGGGTAAAAATGAATGCAATGAAGATTTTTATGGGCTTATTGGAAAAGCATAGCCAAACGGGGGAAGGACGAGAAAAACGGTGGATAAGTGAGTGATTTTGTAGTAATTGATATAAATGTAGAGCTGCTGTTTTCATGTTTTTTTTAAATTTTCAATTAAAACCAAGAATTTTTTCTCAAAAACAGAATGATTTTTAAATAACAAAAAAAGTTTAAAGTCAATCCTTAGGTGTGTATTTTGCATTTCTATTGCATTTGTCTTATGAAAATTTGCCAAAAATGAGCGAAATATGCTCTAAAACGAAAAAATGGCCAAATATGCATTTATTCTCGAAAACCCCCAAAATATTTTTTCGCCAAAAATTACTATTTTTTACCATTTTTGTCTCCTTTTTCAAAAATATGGTAAAATGGGAAAATTTTTGGGTATTTTAATGCAATTTTTAAGAAAATTGCTTAAAATTTCAAGAAAATTGACTGAAAATTTTTCCTTTTTTGGGTTTCGGAGGGGGGGGGGGCTTTAGCTCCCTCAGCCCCCTCCCGCTGCCTACGCCCTTGCTCCTCAGCAGTTTACGCTCACTACTCTCTCTCCTCCCCCTACCTACTCATTGTCAGCTCTCTCTCTCTCTCTCTCTCGCTCTCCATCCTTTTTATTTTTTTGTTCTCTTCCATTTCCTCTTAATTCTCTTTGTTATCTCACTCATCTCATGTTTTTTTTCATTTGCATAACAATTTTCACATTTTCACTATTTTTGTTTTTGCAAAGGTTTTCGATTTCAAAAATAATCTATTTAAAATGTAACATATATGCATACTTACACATCAATAAGTATAGTTAATATGGGGTCATTAGAGAAAATACAGTATAAATTTTTTTTGCTTGCTTTGACCTGCCGCTCAACACAAAACGAATTGCAAATTCATTTTCGCCTTCCTTCTCCAATGTTAGCTTTTCTTAAGTCCGTTCATTCACCGATTCAAATGGAATAACTGGCGTTTGAATTTCCATAATTGCAAAATGAATTTCGTAACTGGCAGAAGCATTGGTGGCACGGAGAAATGCCTAAACAATGGGAAAAAGAGCAAATCTCATTAAGTGTCTCTAAATTATATGTTGAAATTTTAAGTGCGGAAAGTGAAAATGAGGAAAAAACACGAGAAAAGAAAGGGATGCATTTCATTCTCTTTCCCCCGAAAATAATTTTTTTAGGTGGGACGGGGAGGGGGCGGGGGACGACCTGCTCCGAAAAGAAAGGACCTTCTTGAAATTGGTAACCCATTCAAGGATTGCTCAAACATAATAAACAAAGCCCAACAATTGTTTCAGCTGCCCATCAATGTGCGGACTGTGCAACCATTTGGACAATGCTTGGCTAGCCGAATTCACACTCGACCCATCGTCGGCAATCACTTTGGTAACAGACTACCAGACTCGATTAAGCTCAGGTTGAGATCGGAGAGGATTTTTGGTGAGATGAGACGACGCAAGTCCAAATCTTCTCCAACTAGAAGGCTCAAATGGCGAATGCTTGGCGCAAAAATAGGTCAAATTCGGCGGACAAAAACATCCCAAATTGCGTTGACACCACTAATTTTGGATGAATTCAGATACAAACACAAATTGGTGCCACTTTTGTCAAAAATTTGCAGATTGGAGCGGAAAAATTCGATCACAGAATGGTCAATGTACCTGAAAAGTCGATATTTCTATCAGTTAATAATGCTTTAAATTACTCAATGAGAAGTAGATTAAAGCGAATTTTGTTGTGCAGCGGACGCTCAGACGATGGTAATTACACAAAAATGCCTTTATTTTGTACAGATATTATAGGGTTTCTAGCGTTTTTGTCTTTTTCAATTTTGATTGTTCTCAAATAGTCAATTCGCTTTTGCCATTGAAATGCGTGTCCACTAAAACATCGAAACAATTAAATATTTTTCGGTATTAATCGTGTATATGTAATATGTGAAAACTAAAAATTATTGATTTTGGAAAATTAATAGTCACAATAGGAAAGCAAAGTTTTGGTTTACATTTTTAACAAATTTTGTAGTTTTGATTGGGTGAGCATATGTATTTTAAATGGAGTTTTCGTCGAATTAAAAAACTTAGAAATTCTTAGAACTTCAACTTAAAAACTATTCATTTTAACTGTTTTTATTCAAATTCTATTTACTTTTTTATTAAAATAAATTACTCCTATAATATCAAATCCTTTTACAATATATATAAATTTATTATTATTTTTTAAATTTTTCTTTACATTCTTATTTTAATTATTTTGCTGTTTTCAATTGCTATTCATTATTTATTTATTAGTTGAATAAATATAATTAAATAAAAAATTTCTTTGTTGTTATAAACAAAGTGAATTTATTAAGCATTTCCCTTATATTTAAAAAAGCAACTTATATGCTTACTCCAAAAATACACTTAATAATTTTTATTTTTTAGAATTAATTAATACAATTTGGTTTTTATTTTTTAATTGTATTTTTTATTTGAATAATCAAAGATCAAAAGTTGTTTTTTAAAAATCTTTGTTTTAATGTATTTTTTTATTAATTAACCTCGGTTTAATTCCGCGTAAAGAAGTATTACAAGTCCGAAATTTTATTATCTGGTTTATTCTTTTTTATTTTGACTATGGGAATATTTATTATTTTGTGAATATCCATTTATTCATTTAGAAAAATATCTTCAATTATTGATCATAAAATTATTTTTATCTATTTACTAAATTAAGGTTTTTAGTAGTTAGTTAAGAATAAAGAAGAATTTTTGAGCAGGTTTCTCATATTTTTGGTATATTTTTCTTGCCATTTCACGATTTTAATCTCTATAGGCTTATTATTTTTTTACTAAATAAAAGATAAAAAATATGCAATATTAAAAGATTTTATTGAATTAAAATTCAAAAAAGCCTTTCAATAAAACTTAGAAATAAGACAATGCATAAATAAACGTTATTATTGTTTTCATGTTATACAAAATAATATTTTTTTTTATAAATTAGTTATTAAAAATTTGTATTAAATCATATTTATTCTAGTTTGAAGGTCTTTACCACGGTAAAAGGACCGTCAATTTCTTATATTTAAACAGGTTTCATATTTTTTGGCATATTTTTTTTGCCATTTCACGATTTTAGGTTTCAGTGAATTATTATTTTTTACATAAATAACAGATTTAAAATATGCAATATTGTAAGAAATTTTATTGAATAAAAATCAAAAAAAGCTTCAAAAATTGAAAAAATTTAGAAATAAGATAAGGCATTAATATACCATTAATAATGCTCTTTATTATTGTTTTATTTTATATAAAAAATAAAATTGTTTCTATTAAATTCTTTTTTAAAAATTTTATTATTAACTCATAATTATTCTAGTTTGAAGGTCTTTACAATGGTGAATTATTATATTTATGATTTAATAACAGATTCATAGTCGTTATTGTATATTATTTTTAATTCGCTGGCAAATTATCAAAGAAATAATTTTCAGAATTAACATAACATACTAATTTTAAACAAGTCTTTAAACATAAACTTAAAAATATATTTACGAACAATTTTTTATTTATAAAGAGAGGCTTATAAAAAAATAAAAACATATATTTTGGCGTTTTACATATAAAAACAAATCGTACATATTTCCGCTTTGACACATATTTTGCACATATTCTGGGATTTTTGAGAAAAATTTGTAAGAATAATACAATTAAATTGAATACTACACCACTTAAAATCAACATCATGCCAATTCTTAATTTATTAGAAAAAGATCATTTTTTAATATAACATGAAAAGGCTAATTATTGAAGTTTTATGTAAATATTTTTGTTTAATCATATTTAAATTTAATTTTTTTTAAGGTTTGTTTAATGATTTATTCTAACACTGGCAGTATTATTTTTTTATTTTTTTAGATAATTCTAATTCTTTTACAAAAACGTCTTGTAATTATTTTTTAGTGAAATATTTTTTAAACCTGGTTATATTAACCGGGATACCGATTTTCAGAAACGAAGACCGAAAATAATTTTAAATTTTTTTGACACGAGATTACAAAGATAATTAATTGTATGGTGTAATTAGAACTTAGAATAATTATTTAAATTTTTGGGTAGATAATATTTTATTACCGGATTAATTTTGTTTGTTTTTTTTTCTATTCTTGTTCACAACAAAATTAGTTATTCGAACGCTTTATTAATTTTGAATTCCTGTTCTTAATTAACAAATTCTTAGATTTTTTTTTAATAAAACCGAGATTTAGTTTTTCTATTTCACCTCATGATCTGTAATCTTCAGTTTTCATGTGAAGATGGTAAATATTTCCTTATATATATATTTTTTACTTTATCTTATAAATTTACACTTTTTTGTTTATTTTTATATTTTCATTAATTTCATGGTGAGTATATTTAACACTTAAATATTTAAGAAATTATTTTATTTTCTTGTTTTAAATAATTTTGTTGTAATTCCTTTCTTTTTTGCAGTTTGGATATTTTTAAGATTTGTAAATTGAAATTAAATTGATTTATTTAAATATTCTTATGCACTTTTTTGTTTTTTCATTTCGTGTTTTGTTTGAAGTTGTAGCTAAAGAGTTGAATCAGACGAAAACATCATGTTATGCGCCATCCATATCATTAACTTCATTTGCTTCTAATTATTTATAATGTTATATATTGAATTTTTGTATTTACAAAATTTTAATAAAGTTGAATTTTTATAATAAATCTCATATATTTGTGATTTATTTCATGACTTAATATACTGAATATGTTATTTTTACTCGTTTTATTAAAAGTTTTGTAATTAACAAATAATGATTTGAATAACTTTTCATATTATTATTCTTGCATTCAATCATTTGTTTCTTGCCCGCAGGCAAGGGTGAAGATTAATGTTATTTATTTAAAATATTAATATTAACAAATTATTTATATTTTTTAACTTACAAATGGCAAATATAATTCTAAAAAGTTTAAGTAATTTTTTAATTATTTTTGTTGTGATAAATTTGTTTGGAAATAGTTTCTTTATTATGTTAAAATTACTTTTTAATATTTAAAGGCATATATTAGTAGATTTTAGGCTAATAATTTAAACTAATTAATAAATTAAGTATGATTGTTTATATTCTGGTATAATTAAACATAATGGATATATTATTTATATGAAAAACAAATATTGAAATGAAAAAATAATTAATATTATTTATAGCAAAAATTAATAAATACTCAAACCCAATTATATATAATATTAAGTAAAAATTTAATTTTTCTAACTTGTCCATATATGCTACAATGTCCAAACTTATGTCGGAGCGTTTATTTCTATTCTATTTTTTGCTTTTTTTAAAAAATAATAAGTAAAACTGTTTTGAAGTAATCAAAATATAGCTATTTTTTTTGATAATTAATTAATTAATATTTCTCCTTTTTTCTCTTTGAAAATAAAGCTGTCTATGTTAATCATTATATAAGTTTTCTTTTGTTAATTATTCTTTATCACTAAAAATTCAATATATTTTTTAAATATATAGAATTGAAATTAAATTTAAAAAAGATTGTAAATATCTATTCTTTAACATAGACAAGTTTAGTGAGTTACTTGGGATAAATAATAAGTTGCCAGATTCAATTTTTAATTTTAATTGATATAATTTTTTTATTAAACGAATTTTTTGAAATTTTCACCCTTATGTTTAAATTAAAAATTTAAATTACTAAGTAAAATAAATTTTTCAGATTTTTAACTCTAATCCGGTCAAAGGAATCACCATAACTCCAAATTTCGACCAAACTCCGGCCAAAATCAATTATTAATACAAAATAATATTGGCTATAAATGGGGATTTATTTTTATCTTTATTCATTTTAATTCGCGGAATATTAGGGCATGCAATTTTTTCAATATATTATTTAATTTTGCATGCTTTTCCATTTTTTAGATATTTAGAATAGGAAATTGTTATTTATTTATTTGTTTGATATTTTCAAAAATCAAGAAATTTATATGTATTTTAAAATTAATGAGTTTTTTTTATAACCGCAATAGATATTTCGATTACTGTGATAAAAAAAATCAGCTTTAGAATTTATTTTATTTTTTTGTTATTTTTAATTTATATAAGATTTATTTATAGAGAGCAACTAAATTTAACCATATTGCTTTCGATGGAAAATGATTAATAATTTTCTTATGTATAAATTAATTATTTTTTTTGGTGAGATGAGATTATAAAATTGTTTTTATTTATTTATTTGTTTAATATTTTCAAGTCGAATTCACCAACCTAATATTTTTTACATTTCATTAGCCTTTTCTTTAAAAATATCGTATCATTAAGTATAAAATTTAAGTTTTCAATTCATTTTCACCACAAATTATTATTATATTTACGCGTCACCATTGATAATGGCTTCAAAAGTTGAGCCAAAGTCTGAAAAAAGAAAATGGATTATTTTTAAGATTTCAGGATTTTCTTTTATTCGGGGTCGCAACTTTTTAGTGACGAAAAATCTAAAATAGTAGAACTGTGGCAAAAACTCAAAATAGTATTTAAAATGTGAATTATATCGTTTACAATTACAATTTCATTTATTTTTAAAGGTTCATTGTATATGAAGTTTTGTTTAAAAATGTCAATGAATTAATTTCAATTTTATTTTTTCATCACCCTTTATTTGTCCGTTTAATTTTTAGGTTGGAATTATTTTACAAATATAGCACTGAATGTTCGTGGTTGCTTTTAATTAATATCAATGGTGTGCATAAATAACACCGTAATCAAATTTAAATTAATAACTTTTTTAACTAAATTCTAATAAAACTTTCTAAAATGGCTAAATAAGGTAATAAATTATATTAAAATAAAAAACAGTAAAGCCGAAATTTCTAATTTTTGGCATCGTATGTCTTTATTTGAATATTCAATACAAACATTATTTCCTTATTTTTATTTATTTCAAATTATATTTATATTTCCTTGTGTATACTCAAAAGTTTATGTGATAAAAATATTACATTTACTCAAAATTCAGATTAACAAAGAAGCTTTAACAAAATATTATTTTTATATATTTATTTGTTAGCAGGAATTGGTATTTTTTGGGAAACACAAATTAATGTGAAAAATTAAAGAGCCTACTTTTTTTTCATACGCGAATTTGAAAAGTCAATTATTGATACTCGCACCTCATGTAAATTATTTGATAACTATTTTTATAATTAAATAAAGATAAAAATTCCAAAAGTATACTTATTGATTTGGTTTGAGTCCGGGTCGGTGTAGCCTTAAAATTATATACAAAGTTAAATATAGTTATATATTTAAAATGCATTCCAAATAGAAAAAATATTTAATAAAATTATTTATTTAAAAAGTAAAAAGAATAAAAAAAAATAATAAATGATATTAAAATGGGTATTTATTAAAAACATTACGTTATAATTTTAATCACTGAATTAAGTAGAATAATTATGATCGTTCAAATAACTTATGCCATTGACAAGAACGAATATCTTGCAGATTTTTAGTGGAGTGAAAAATATAAGAAAAAAAGATATTATGTGAGCAATTATTAATTTTAATCGCATTATACTGAAACTTATTAAAGAAATTATTAACCACTGATATTTAATGTTCTTAGCTTCTCATTCCCTTTAGTAACTTATTATTAAGTTGATATTTTTAAAATTTCAATGTAAACGATTACAAAATTATATTATTTATATAAATATCTTATGTAGCTCAATATCAGAAAGTATATGGATTCGTAAGCGGTCATCTTCAGACCAGAATTTGGGCAAAAATAATAAAATTTTAATCGAAATTTAATGAATCACTTAACCAAAATAAAAGAAAATAATGTAATACATTGGATCACAAAAATTAAAAAAAAGATATTAAAAAGTAGGCATAGAGAAAATATATTTTATAGCAAACAAAAATAAACGTACAAATAATCAATAGCACCTTGTTAAGGTATTTTAAAATATTTTAGTTTTACAATTTTTAAATCTTAATGAGAAAATGGTAATAAATTACCAGCCGGAGTATTAATATAAAAAATTATGTAATAAAATCAATTTTCATTTACTTCAAAAGGGAACATTTTCAAGCGATCATATATCCAAATTGATTAATTAATTGCTTGCTTATAATTATTAAGGATTTACTTTAAATAACTTAATTATAAAAGAGTGTTATTTATTTAATTTACTTAATTAATATTTTATTAAATAAATTATTTAAATTAAATTTTAATATTAATTATGCGTTAAATTCTTCATTTACTTTGCTTTGCGTGTTTTCATTTTTGCGTTTTCATGAAACACTGATTAAAATACTCCATATCAAAACAGAGGATAAAAATATAAATATAGTTCCCGAAAAACTGTCATTGGATAATGTGAAAAGATTAATTTAAAATGAAAAATAAAACAAATAATAATTTCTGTTTTTTTTTAAATTGTGAGAAGAATAAGAAAGATTTCATCATTGCTCAAAAAAATAAATTTCAAGATGAAATGGAAATGAAAGTGACGTGACGAAAACTCGGGTTAATGAGTAATAGAAAAAAGGAATAAGAAATTAAATTTAAAAATATAATAAGGAAAATAAAAATAATTTTATTTTAAATTTTTTATTGAATAAAAATTAATTATAATATTAAAAACATTTTAACAATTTTCATGAACATATAAAATCAGATATTTAGATGAAGCTTCAATTTTAAAAATGAGAATTTTGTCCAGTAAAATACTGAAATTTTTTGTTCTCGTTAGCTCCAAAATAATCGTGGTAATGAAGGACTAAGATAAAAAAAAATAATTCCTACCAATTTTTTGAATTTTAAAGAATACATTTAAAAAAACTTTGAACAAAAATTAACATAGAAATAATTATTGATTAAAACAAAGCATACAAAAGAAATGTTGGTTAAATTTTTAGACGTTAAATGAATTCATTCCTAAACTTATGAATTGAAATTTAAAAATGAAAAATTAAATAAATGTGAAAAAATTTACTTTACGGATGAATAATTAACAAATATAAATAAAAAAAATATTGAACACAAATAAGAGTCATTTTTAAATGAATAATAAAAAAACACCTTAAAATTTTAATTCTTAAACTAGTTTTTGAATTTTTGTTTTATTTTAATAAAAAAACTACAAAAAATACAAATATTCTGTTAGCATAAAAGAAAATAAGCGAAAATGAAATGGAAAATGAATTTTTAAATTTAGTAAAACTATATCAATTGAATTAATCAAATTAGTTCATTTAAATTCATAATAACGAACAGAAAAATTAAAAATAACAAAAGAGAAAAATATCTAATTCAAATAAGAAAAACAAAATTTCAAATAACTGCAGAAATACCCTTTAATAAAATTTAAAAGTTAACAATTTAGGTAAAAAATAAAAAATTAAATAAAAACCACTGAATTAAAAATTATTTTTCAAAAATTTAGAATTTATATTATCAATCATATTCAGAAAAAACAAAGCTCTCCGAAATGAGGGCAATCATATTTATAACATTTTAGTTATATAAATGTTACCAGATAATCACTTATTCTCAATTTTATACTAATTTCATTTAAATTTATCTCTCTTATTTAATTTTAGCTTTGGATTCTTTCACCACGTTTATCACTTTACAAAATTATTAAGTCTTTCATGTGAGTATTTGAATTTCTTGTTCGTATAAGAATATATTACGTACAATTTTTGGCTTTAACAATAAATTATATAATTTTTATAGTTATATTATTTACAGAAAATGTTTAAGTATTTACAATAATAGCATGTGATTAAACTTTTTATTACTTCAGGACTTCAAGCAAAGAATCATGTTAAAAAACGGCGGAAGAGATTTAATAAATATAATTGTATTCACAATTTGTTTGGCATAAAAATCAGCAAAGTTCTAACTTTTTTTTAAGAAAATTATCATTTTGCTTTTTTTTATTTATATTAGGCTTATGATTTTGGTTTTGGTTCCCAGAATTTTTTTTGTTCAGTAAAGACCATCTTCATTGAATAATATTATTTTGATTTTTGGATCGATTGAAAATTATTTTGGTTTATTTCTAATTTTTTGAATAAATTATTGGATATAGTTTTATTTATAAACATATTCAACGTTGAAATTTATCTTTGATTTTAATTATTCAACATCATAAAAAATGTATTTCTTGGGGACTTAATTTTTGTGTAATTTTTATCTAAAGTTTACTAAATATCAATTAATAAAATATATAAAAATACTAATATAATATTACTTAAAAGGAAATAATTTATTTAATATTAAAATTTAAAATATGTTCCAATATTCAATATATATTTAAAATATAAAGATCATTAGGGGTCTAAAAAAGTCTCGGTCTCGAGTCTCGAAGACCGAGACCGAGACTGAAACCCGAGACCGAGACTCGAGACCGAGACCAAAAAACCCGAGACTTTTATTTTTCTATTTTATTTATTTATGCAAATAAATTTTCTAGAAAAATACTAAAATAACTTTTATTTTTCCGTATTTTTGATCTGTAATTAGGTTTTTGGATTATTTTTCGAGACATTTTCTGCAAGATTATTTTTTATAAAACAATTTTTTGTTTTATTCAAGGGCTATGTATTTCATGATTTATTTAAGAAAAATTCAGACTTATTCTAGGTGATTTGTACTATCTACAATTTGAGTTTTCGCCTACAAAATAAGGCGTTTTTGTCGCTGTTCCTCTATTAAGAGAAATATAAATGATAAATTTTCCTCTGCGGTGTCTATCCGCACTTTCGGTCATGCCAAATCTTTTTAATATGCTTTTTAATTGCTCAAAAAATTATTAAATGTTTTAAAATATAATTTGAAAAATTTTCTAAAAATTAAACTTTTGAAAATTACGTATTACTGGGGTTACGGATTAGGGAAAATTACGGGGTTTTTTGAACCCCGTCATGACGGATTACGGATGGCCGTAATAGAAAAAATTCGCCGTAATTATTTTTGCATTATTTTTATTGTTAAAAGTAAGTTATTCTCATTTATATCTTGCTTCATATTTAAACAAATTAATATTTAACTTATGGTGCCAAGGAAGAGAATAGTTTGTTTGGTCTACATTTAGTTTATTGAATTTTGATAAAATTATTTTGTAGTGTTAAATAAATTATAATTTAATTTTATATATTATTTTGTATGAAAATTTTTAATATTATTGTTTTTTTTTAATCATTTTCAATATTTTTTTACTTCTCTGCATCTAAATCCATGTTTCGTTTTAACATGCATGTACCTTTTTTGATTTTTTATTTCAATTAAGTTTTCTTAAAATTTGTTATTCGTAATTAATTAAATGTACTTTTAAAATTTATTCATGTGATTTATTTTTTGTAGAATTTCTTTTAAATATATAGTTTAACCCATAATATTTTATTAAAACAAATTTAGAATGTTCACTAAAAATTATTTGCTTTGGCTTAACAACTTTTTTTTTATTTTACTATTTAGAAAATCTTTAATTCACAAATAAATATTGTATATAACATTCTTCTAGATGGTGCTATGACGAAGCGACAAAAATATGGGTGTGTGCGAAGCGACAAAAATATAAGTGTGGGCGAAGCGACAAAAATATGGGTGTGGGCGAAGCGACAAAAATATGGATGTTTGTAATAATTAAATTAAATTAAATTTTAATTTTAATTTTATTTGCTAAGTAATTAATCATAACTTAGTAAATTAATGAAATTTAGTGTTTAGAGACAGCTTGAAGCATCCTCTACTACTTATGTGATTTTTAAAAAATTAGTAAAAATTTACAAAAAGTTGTGACCAAAAAAGGACAAAAAATTTTGACTCACAATTTTGACCCTAACTTTCTTGAAATTCAATAAAATTTTTTGAAATTTTGCAAAATAATAGAGTTATCTTTGGGCTATCTACTTATGTAAACAAAATTAAAATTGGTTTATTCAGAAAAAAGTTATGAAAGAATTAATAGGGTCATATTTTTATGGTCATCCAAAAAATGTAAGGTCATTTAAATGCATGAAAATCTTTCAAACTTAAATTAATTCACTCGGTGCTTGATATGAAAAGATAGCCCAAAGATAACTCTATTATTTTGCAAAATTTCAAAAAATTTTATTGAATTTCAAGAAAGTTAGGGTCAAAATTGTGAGTCAAAATTTTTTGTCCTTTTTTGGTCACAACTTTTTGTAAATTTTTACTAATTTTTTAAAAATCACATAAGTAGTAGAGAATGCTTCAAGCTGTCTCTAAACACCAAATTTCATTAATTTGACTAAGTTTAAGCTAAGTTATGATTAATTACTTAGCAAATAAAATTAAAATTAAAATTTAATTTAATTATTACAAACACCCATATTTTTGTCGGTTCGCCCACACCCAAATTTGTCGCTTCGCCCACACTTATATTTTTGTCGCTTCGCCACACCCATATTTTTGTCGCTTCGGCTCACCACGTTCTAGATTAAATTCTTTAAATATAAAAAAAATTCATAAATGTTATCTTCTGTCAGTCGTACGTCAATAATTAATTATTGTTAGTCGTAAAAATAATATTATTGTTCCAAATGAAAGTTTTATGCCTTATATTAAATTTTATTTTAACGAATTATTTTGCATTATTTCATGTATTAATAATAATTTTATATTTTTTTGGTTAGCGATTCTAAATTTTGTGAAATTTTAATTTATAGTTTTGTCATAGTTTTTATTCTTAAAAAATGGAAGAAACAAGGCAATGAAGAAATTGGAAAAAAGAGAGGAACGATAAATAAGAGAAACAGAAAAATAAAGATTAGTGAAAATGAGAGAGATGAGAGTTAAAGAAAATAAAATAAGAAAAATTAAATGGATGAATTGTACGACACGATGACATTTCGTATTGCTTAAATTTATTTTTATGAATTTTTGTTTTTAGATATTTTGGAATTTTATTTTAATATATTGTCTATGACATTAATTATATTTTAAATTACTATTGCAAATTAACTCGGCTGCCCCCCCCCCCGACTGTCTTTTTCATTTAATAAGACATATTTTATCTATTTTACTCTTATTATATTTTATTATTTATGAAAACTGTAGTATGTATTAGTTTTTCTTTGTATTTAATAATAATCATTTATTTTAGTTTTTTACTTTTGATCCAAAATTTAATAATCAGTTTAAATATATTTTGATAAGAATAAAAATTTCATTGATCACGATTTTTTTTTCTGTGGAGGTAGGATTTTATTTTATTAAAAAATGATAAATTTGAAAAGCAACTGCAAAGTTTATAAATTTTGAAATATATTCGTTTTGAATACAACTTGTGTTCATTGATTTTTGGAATGTGCTTGAGTCTCGGTTCCCAAAAAATTTTGCCGGTCGAACCTATTGGCGTATTTTTGTTTTCAAAGATCACGATCGAAAATTTTTTTTTTTAGGTTATTCTGGTTCGCTGATCACGAATACGGCGTCCATTTTGACTAATCCGATCTTGAAAACGAATTCGAAAAAAGTCGAAAACTCTAATTTTCGTGATATATTGGGTACAATACAGGCATGGCACGGAATACTGATTTCCGATCCTTATTTCCGAAAAAATTTGGAAATAGAATTCAATATGGAAAGGCTGGGATCATTATTATTCAGATTTTTAAAAATTTTTATTAAAAAAGAACATATATTTTTGAAAAAATTAAAGATTTTTTTCGTAAACTTTTTTGCCTTTTTATTGTTTGGGTAAAAATTTTTAAGCATTTATGTTCTTTTTATACAATAATCTGCTTTTTGATGTTTGGTGAAATTATTTTTATCATGTCTATTAAGCTCCCATTTCATTAGTTTAATTTTAATTATTTCTGCATATTTTAAAATTGTTATTTTTTGTGGTTGTTTTGTCATAAGCAGTGCATTTAATGTAAAGGTTTTATTTATATTTTTTACTCAATATATTATTATCTTTATTTAAATAAACATAAACAGTATTTGAAAATGAATGACTTTTATTTGTCATTATTACCATCAGCAATTAATTTTTTATTATGTTTACGTATTTATGAAATAAAGAATTATCACCTTCACATTTTTATATTTATTTTTGTTGATATCTATTATACAAATAAGTAAATATAATATTTAAGGCTGAAATTTACTTTCTTTATAAATAATTTTCAAAAATTATATATTATGTATTTTTTGACTTTTCTTAAATGGTTTGTAAAAAAGTTTATGTGTTATTGTTAGATCTTTATGTTACTGTATAATAGTCATGTTTTTTATGTTAGTTTAATTTATTTACGCTTGCGTTTTTCATCTAGGTTTTGTTTCTTCAGCATATTAACATTTATAAATTATTTAATTAATAATTTGATTTTTGTTTATAAAAATCTTTGTTAATAATTTATTATTATTTAGGGAACGAGTTTTAAATGTATTTTATAATCATATTTCGGATTTATTGTTAATAAGCCGAAAATTAATAGGTTAATGCAAAAGATAATCTAATTTTTAATATTTTGAATTTTTAATAAAACATTAAATTGAAAAAAGGGAAATTGGTGAAGATGAAAATATCATTTAATGATAGGACTTTCTTTTATGAGAACATATTCAATTATTCTTAATTGGTTATTTAATTCAGTTGTTGATTGTATTTTTTAATATTAAGTTTTATACACTATTATTTTTCTTCAATGCCGAAATTAAAAACGTAGGCAGCAAAGATAATTACTCTGAATATAACTTTTTCATCGTGTCGAATATTATTTTTTATTGAAATTATTATTTTTTAATTTTCTTTTATATGCATCATTTAATAATTAAGCCTTGTGTTGTCTTCGCGTAAATGTGTAATTTGTCAAAGTGGTAAGCAAATTTGCGTTCTTTCTAAGAATGCAGTTTAAATGAAAGAAGATAATATAAAATGGTAATTTGCCACATACGAAAAAACTCAAGTCTGCAAATTAGTGATAAAAGCAAAATTTTTAAAATTTTTCTTATTTTTCATTTTCTTTTCAGTCAGATTATAATGATTCAAATTAATCTTTTTTTTTAATCACTTTTATTGTTTTACTAAAAAATAAATCTCATTTGCTAACTTAGGTATATTTTTACCAAATCACAATCTTTTTCACGTAATTTTTGACAAATTTGATAATATTGTAAATTATCGTTTATTTATTATTGTTTTTGAACATTTTTCTTTTAAATTTAGCATATATCGGTCATAACAACTTGGAAATTGGTAAGCTTTTGAAGGGTGAACAAACGTTGATGTATGATAAGCCTCGTGCTCATTGATTGCCCAAAACTGCTATAGTGCGCCGGATGTTCATATAATGTTTAAATTTCTTGTATTTTTGCTATTGTTTATATATACTTCTGAATATATTTATATAATTTTATAATAATTTTTATTCATTTTATATATTTTAATATTCATTTATAATCATTTTATGCTTAATTCCTATATTACTTCTAAAAACACTAGTATGCTGTTTAATTATTTTATTTAAATGTTTGAAATTGTTTTTTCTTTATTTTACAAAAAAATTTATCGCATAATTCATCGTTTTATCAAACTATATCAAATATATTTTTATTGGTCTTAAGTATTTTAATCCTTTTTGATAAATGCTTTAATTAATTTTATTTTAAGTGCGAAATTGGATGGCAAATAATTTGATAATTTTGTTGTATCCTTTTATCCTAAAAAGTTACAAGCAATTGCAAAAAGGCATTAATTTGGTTTCCAACTTTTGATTAAACAGTACTTTTAATATTTGATTAATCAAAAAATTCTTTTAAAATCAGTAGTTTATTTTATAATTATATCGAACAACTGTGATATTTTCTGTGACTTTTTTTTTTATTCTATTTCTCACTAAATTATTTTATTTCATATATTTTTTATTTAATTCTAATTTATATGTTCAACTTTTTATCAAAATTATGAAAATTATTTAGCTGAATAAGAATCGAATTAATATTGCGGTTTTTTATTTTCATCAATGGATTTTGTACATTTATTATTTCTAACTTTTTTTCTTTTGCTTAATTTAATCGATTTTTTGACCATAACTATTTTTACAAACATAATTAAAAATTTAAAAAATAATTATTTAAAATAAATTGTTACTTTAATTCATATAATATACCATGCTGTTGAGCGATTATTCACTTTTAATAATTTATTTTTTGTTCCTAGTAATTTATATTGTTAAAATCAGAATTACTGAATCCTTTTAGAATTTTTTATTGAGAATGGCTGCATACTGAAAAAGAGAGAGAGAGAGAAACAGGAAATTGACAAAGAGAGAGAGAGAAAAGGAGTGAGGGAGAGAGAAAGAGGAGATAGACAAGAGAGAGAGAGAAAAGGAGTGAGGGAGAGAGAAAGAGGAGATAGACAAAGAGAGAGAGAGAGAAAAGGAGTGAGGGAGAGAGAAAGAGGAGATAGACAAAGAGAGAGAGAGTTTATTATTGTAATAAATAATGTAATTCTATTCAACAAATAAAATAAAAACAAAAAATTGTACTACGGGCATTCTTTTTAAAGCTCCCATATCTTTATCCCACTTTCTCCCACACTCCGACCTGTGGTTACTGCTTTAGTGATCAGAACAATGAAAGGGGACGACCTTTGGTTGTCCATGAATAACGGAAACGGCCCAATGTTGGCCATTCACTTCAGATGGGTGGACAATAGGCCAAGCAAGGCGAACCACGCACTTGCACATATTGAGAAGATAAACAAATGCGTATGGTGCTATGTCATTATTTAAAAACCATCATTATGTGCGTTATTTAAAAAACCATCAAAATAAAAATTTTTGCTTATAACTTTGCTCTAAAAAGACCAAATTTTTAATCCTTGCTATCATTCGATAGATCTAAATGTTCTTTATGAACCTGTAAAATTTCAAAAAATTTTATTAAGTTAAAAAAAAGTTATGGCCAAAAATGTTCAAAAATCAAGGTTTTTTGAGTTCCTCGAGCTATAACTTTTTTGAAACTTAATGAAATTTTTTGAAATTTTGCAGACCGATAGAGAACACTTAGGGCTATCTAATGATATCAAGAATTAAAAATTTGGTTGCTTTCGAGCAAAGTTATAAATAATTTTTCGACAAAAAATTTCATAATGATGGTTTTTTAAATAACGCCCTTTATGATGGTTTTTAAATAACGGCTCCGCCCCATGCGTATGATCATCGATATTCCGACTGATCAATCGGTGTCGTGCTGAGACCGTGGTGAGTCGTTCCACAAAAAAGCTCAGTGTGGGCGTTCCACAAAAAGCTCAGTGTGGGCGTTCCACAAAAAAAGCTCAGTGTGGGCGTTCCACAAAAAAAGCTCAGTGTGGGCGTTCCACAAAAAAAGCTCAGTGTGGGCGTTCCACAAAAAAAGCTCAGTGTGGGCGTTCCACAAAAAGCTCAGTGATTGATTGGCCATTTTCCGGAAGCCTATTGCACCCCTTTCGGGGCACCAAAAGTGCCTGATCCGGAACCCGGACCGGCCCAGTTAAGAACCATTTTTTGTTCGGTTTTTAAAGGGCTATCTCCCAGGCCGGGTCCGGTTCATGGTCCATTCACTTGGAGCCCGTCATCGGTCGGGCACATCTGCCGGATGACCCTCAGCCTCGCCTCTGACCCTGTCGATGTCCAACCCAAACTAAGCGTGCCGGCACCAGCGGCTTTTTTGTACAGCTCGATGAGCTCTACAAATTGGTATCAATGGCGTCCGTCTATGTCTACTACAAATGGAGAAAATTGGCGAGAAGTGATGCGAAAAATTGAAAAATGAAAAAAAAATTGAAAATGACTTCAGTCCCGCCGTACATTAGGGTTAACCGGACGGCATCGTGATTTGGTGAATTGAATTAATAAATTTATTTAATTAATTTATCAATCATTGAGCTTTTTGTGGAACGCCCACACTGAGCTTTTTTTGTGGAACGCCCACACTGAGCTTTTTGTGGAACGCCCACACTGAGCTTTTTTGTGGAACGACCTAGCACCGCTGAGACGAACCTAAAAAAGTATCAGTGGGGCGAACCTAAAAAAGTATCAGTTATAATAAAAATAATTAACTTTAAATATTATAAAGTGAGTAAATCCTATGAAAATCTAATTTTTTGTGCATGTTTCATAAAATTTTGACATACATAAATTTTCCCCACGCTTTTCCGAATATTTTTATTTCCTTAAATTTCATGCCGTTCCTCCGCAGCTTTTATCTCATCAAATTTCATGCCTTTCAATATTAAAAAAATGTTTTAGCATTTTTTGCAGCCATTTTAGCATTATGTTTACGCAATATTTTTCTCGTATTTCAATTCGAACATTAATATCAATTTTTATGTGAAAGTATTCGCTAGGTGGAAACTTAAAAAATAAATCACTTTATAATATTTAAAGTTAATTATTTTTATTATAACTGATACTTTTTTAGGTTCGAACCATCGGTGTTTGTCGGCTCACGCCCGTATATTCACAATCTCAATGTTTGCATTGATCACCTTCAAAAAAAAATATATATATTCTCTCATTTTTTCTCTGAGCACATTTTCCCGTATCGCCTTTTATTTGCATACAAAATTTTAATCGTAAAATTGTACATTTGTGCGACTTATGTTGCCTCGGTTTATTACACACATTGGTGATGAAAATATTTAATGAAGGGCCTCATCTATTTTATTTCGAAATGTTATAAATTTTTTCGGTTTCTAACCTGAAAAAATATTCAAAAATTTTTGAGAATTAAAAAAAATTCTCGTTAATTTTCACGAAAACTCTTTAAATGTTTTTTCGTGTTTGCAGACAAGCGCTAAGCAAAACAATTCATTAAAGATAGATGAAAACTTCAACGTATTCGTTTTGGCTCCGTGATGGCCAGGGCTTCTTTTTTTATGTAAGAAAATTCGCGAAATATTTCAATAAAAGGTTAGTCTTTTTTTTTGTTTGGGCAAAGTTTTTTAATTAGACGTAAAAATGAAATCGAGTAAGCATAAAATGAAAAAAATTGTACTTTTCATGGCATTTAAATAAACAAAGGAAGGAGCTAAAACCTCTACAAAAAATTCATAACAGAAATACCACGAAATAAAAATTTAAATGACGGCTTGCGCCACACCAATTAATTTCGTACCAAACTCATTTCGTCATCACAAAAATGACAAAACATAAAAAATTATAAATTTATTTGTAAAAAGGTGCCGAATTTAAGGTTAAAATGTATTCAAATTTTTTGAAAAAAGATTAAAGGAGGAAAATTACTAAAAATTTATCAGAATTTGAAAATTTTTTTTGTTAAAATAGTTCTAAATTTTCAATAATGTAATAATAACATAAATTCTTGAAATTCACATAAAAAAATTCAAAATCGAACAACCATTTGCGAGCTAAAAGATTTGCACTCTCCCATGGGCTCTCGTATTGTACCGCAATTTTTTATATTAAGAATTATTTTCCAAAAAGCTATTAATGTTCTATGAATTTTTCTGATCACCGAATTTTGAAGTTTATTGATTTTTGAGATAAAATAAAATAGAAGACAAGGAAAAAAAAACAATTTTTTCATTATTTCATATTTTTAATATTATTCATTTGTTGCTGTTTTTTTATGAATTCCTAAGAAAAATATTAAATTTCTAAACAAATATGTCAGTAAAATCAATATTTTACAAATAATTCATTAAAGACTTCCTTAATTGAGTTTTTTAAAATATTTTTAAATTGACTTAACTCTTTTTGCTTTCGAAAGTTTTTCTTTTATTCGTTAGCATTCGTTTAGATACTGTCAAATGGCATGCCGTCTCTAAGTACAATTAACTAATCGAGTGCAACATTTGCCATGCGTGGGTGTTTTTCAAATCATATATCACATTAAATCAAATGAATGTGCTTTATTTAGTGTATTAATTTCACCCCACAAATTAATTACCTTATTGGATTCAATTGGTTATAACAAAGAAACTCAAGTCTGTTCTAGTTAATGCTAATTACGGCGTCACATGCTTCTTTTGTACAAAACATATTTCGCCATCACAAAATTTAAAATATATGAATAAAATAAATTTTAAAAAACCACGCTTTTTAAGGCTAAAAAGCGATTGAACTAATTAAAGATTGAAATATGACATGAAAAATTAGGTAATGGAATAAAAACAAGATATCATACAAATTGATGAAAAATTCAATTTTAGAACCTTAAAACTGATTGTATTGTGAACAGTAATTCTTCGTTTAAATGGGTTTCGCTTTATTGATATTGCTAATTAAAAAGAGGAACAAAAGTTTACAAAAATTAACTTAAAAAATTCAGACCGGTCTGTTTAATAAAATTCACTCAATTGCAAGGCCTGAAGTTATACGAGAATGCATTTTTTTCCTGCTACTGAAATTATTTAATTGGAAGCCTCTAGAACCTTTTCAATATGCTTAATTTGCGTGTTTGTGCTTTCTTTTGTCATTCAGTTCATCATTTTTGTTTAGTTTGATTTTTTCAAAAATTCTCTGTTAGAAGAGTCCTCTCTATTAAAGCTGCCCAATAGACCTTTAAAGTCTAAATTTTACAAAAAAATATGTAAATTTTTCCAAAAAGAAAAAATTCAGTGAATTTTCTTCATTTATAAAATTTTCTTTTCACTATTTTGGTATTTTAAAATTTAATTCATTTTTGGGAATTTTGATTAATTATTGTTTATAAAATTTTATCATTTCATCCCATAAATATTCAAAAATGAACCCAAATAACATATTTTAAACATTTTCAATGCATTAATTCAACAAGTTGAAAAATTATCAATAGATCAATTTTGCCCTTTTTCTCTATAACTCGAAAATGCCGCCTATTCTTCGGTTCGGTTTCTTTTTGTACATTTTCCGAGTAATTTTTGGCACTGTCCGATGACAGAATGGCATTATGATGATGCTCAAATGGCATGCCATCAGTTTTTTGCGCAACTGTGCCTCCGTTTCCCATTTGCATGGGATGGGCTGCCGGTTGAAGTCGACGCAAATTTTGATGACGGCACGCTGCAGGCGGTGCTTGCGATGGCCGTGGTTGAGCTGAAAAATTGATTCAAGGAAACGCGACATTGTTTATTTAATAATAAAAAAATATTTTGGCCAATAATATATATTTAATATTTTATTTTAAATTAATTTAGTGATGTAAAAATCCCAACAAACTCTCATCCTCCTAATCTATTTAGTCGGCATCGAAAATTTAAAAAAGTGACAAATAATGTACAAAGAAATTAATTTGTTTAAATTACGTCAAATTTTGGAGAAAAAACGGCATTTCCGTGTTGTGCACGTTCACCAAAAATTGTTGACAATGTGAGCAAAAAAGCACACAAAAACCGTATTAAAATGAAAAATTTCATTTCTAAATTAAATGACATTAAATTTTAAAATAAACTAAATTTTCTCATTTTTTGTCTGAGCAATTTGACTCATATTCACATACAAATTTTTAACCGTAAAATTGTACATTTCGATTACAAATTTATGTTGCCTCGATTTATTGCACACATTATGATGAAAATACTTTAATGAAAGGTCTCAACTACTTTTTATCGAAAATTTTGAAGAGTTTTCATGAATAATATTTAAAACTTTTTCGCATTTGCGGTGGATATTAAGCAAAACAATTCAAAATATAGATTAAAGCATCCATTGGTCCGTTTATTTATGAATATGGTCAAAAATGACAAAATAATTTATCAATATAAAATTTAAATTATTGGTGAAAAAATTAATGAATTTTCTTCATTGTAAGGTTTATTTAAATAGAATTATTATTACTTACAGTATACTCACACTTTTTCAAAATTTAACATTTTTTAACAAAGATAATAATATGAAATTAATGAAATTTCTTTCCTTTTATAGTGACAATTAAAAATTATAAAGCTAAAATGGTGGAAACAATTTTTATGTTTAAAATGCCAAATTATTAGAAAAGGGTTTACAATGAAACAATTATAGTGAATGCTAAATTTAATTGAATGCTGCATTTTCCATGCGTGGGTGTTTTTCAAATCACGTGTCACATTAAATCAAATGAAGGTGCTTTAGTGTATTATTTCACCCAACAAATTAATTACGTTATCGGATTCAATTGGGTATAACAAAGAAACTCAAATCTGTTCTAGTTAATGCTAATTATCTGTTTTAAAATTTTTATGGTAAATAATTGAAATGTATGAATACAAAAAAAAGGAAAAAAATATTGGAAATTTCATGCCAATTATGTTTATTAAAGAAGCATGTTAATTAACAGACTCATTAAAGAAATGTCATCAAGAAATGGATAACATTATTGACGGCGTCACATGCTTCATTTGTACAAAACACATTTCGTCATCACAAAATTTAAAATATATGAATAAAAATAAATGTTTTAAAAACGACAGAATTGTTTAATGCTATTAAAGAAATTTATACGCATCTTTTGGCATAATTGTTTAAACTTGACATGAAAAAATTATGTAATTGAAGAAAAAACAACTATCATAATTAAATTGATGAATAACTTTAATTTTGAGAAGCTAAATTATGCTTGGCTTAATAAATTATTCACACCAATGCATTCATGTGTCATTTCAGAAAAATAATAGAAGAATGATCGACTTTTAATGTGCCTTGACTGGATTTAGCAATTATTTTTTCTAAAATTTATGTTTATTTTATTTGTTAATTGAAAGATTCGGGAATTTTCGTTAAAATAACTAATTTGTAACAATTTTCATTTATCATTCGTCTGATAGAATGCTATTTCGAAATTTCATGGCAATTAGGTTTGTTAAGGAAAAATGTTAATTTCAAAAATTAGAAAAAAAACCGAAAAAACGAATTTTCAACAAATTTAACAACTTGTTATTCATTTATAATTCTTAAAATATTTAAC
>SIJG01000092.1:289645-304062 GCA_023374025.1 Heterodera schachtii | reverse complement strand
AAGTTATGAAAATGTTACTCAATTAAGTATGGGTTTTTGGTCTTTTTAACAATTGAAATTTCCCCAAATTTTCAAAAATCCAAAGTTCTATCTTGAAAATTTTGAATTAAAGACATTTAGCTAAAAATAATTATCAATTTTTTCAAGTTTTGGGCAGTTTTGCTGGTGAAATTTAAGCCCGTTTTAGCCCGGTCAAATTGACCGGGCCCGGGACCGAGCTTATCCATTTGACCCGGACTATTTAGCTCTAATAATTTCTTTCCATTGTCTTGGAAAATTGAAAAAATTTACCGAAAATTGAAATTAAGGCAAAAAGGGGGAAAAGCGAATTTTAAAATCAGCATTAATAACAAATTTTTTCTGAATTTTTTTTTGAAAAAAATTTGAAATTTTCATTGGGTCAACCAGCATAAATTAGCAAATTTTCTTTTAAAAAAAAATAAGATCTAAAAATAGCTTTGAACCTTGATTTAACAGATTCTGACTATTTTAAAGAAAGGAGCTCAAAATACCCCATTTCTGCGTTGGAATTTTTCGATTCTTATGTCAGTATCCCTGACTATAAATCATTATTTTGGCGTGTTGTCACAATTTTTTGGAAAATTTCTCAACAAAAATGTAATAAAATCAAAAACACACCCCTTATGAAACGACCGAAAAAAATTCAAAAAATACACCTCAAATAATCGAAATAAAAATTTTTAAAAGTACACCCTCGTGCCAGTGGTTCAAAATTGGTCGAAATGGATGTTATATTGTGATCAGCGACTACCCGTGCAAATACTTTTTTATCATCAAAAGATTGTACACTTTTATTCTAAAAAATTTTATGTGGTCCAAACTGTACAAGTACCAAGAAATGTAGCTCATTTGCAACTTTAATCAGTGAATAAAAAGTATTTTTGCTCAGATTAAGTCACTATTTTTTCAAAAATTGGCGTAAATTTATCAATTATAAAAAGAATTTTTTTTATTATATAATATTCTCGAAAATTTCTAAATTTTTAAAATATTTGGTATTTAGGGGGTCAAAGGGCCATTTTAATTCTAGAAGTTCCTTCTAATTCGAATATGTTATAGGGGAGGATCACCTATAACGGGAGATCAGCAGGGATCCCCTTATAATGAAAGGAGGATGGAAAATTTTTGAAATCCATTCAAAAAATAGAAAATATAGCATTCATTTCTTTTACAAAATTTTAAGAAATTTCAATTAGAAAAATGACCAGAAAATATCAACGCTTATTTTTTGAGTTTTTTCCTCTAATTTTTTTTGTACATAAACAAAATCTTTTTTTGTTTTACAAGTAAACAAAATAAATTTTCATCAAATTAAAAAGAGAAAAATATATTTTCGTTAGCTTGAAAATGGATAAAATTATGTAGGTCTTTGTCTGCGTTGTTTTTGTGCACGGCCGCTTAAGCACCCCCCCCCCCCCTCCCCCCCCCCCGCCCGCCGACGCAATAAGTGACCATTTAATGGCGGCGACAAATGTCCCCCTCCGATCCATTAGGAGAGGCAAATCGGCTCATCCGTATGTGTTCTCCCTTGGTGTCCACCCGCCCGCCGGGGGGGGGGGGCGGCAGCGAACGCGTCGCCGGCAATTGATTGATGGGTTTTTGGAAACATTTAAAAACATAGACCACCACGCAATGGATGGACAAATATATTTAAAAGAAAATTTTTTAAATAGGTTTCGGTGATAAAAAACGACTAAAAACAATTACAAAAAAATTTTGAAAAAGTAAAAAATGCAGGGCTTGTGGATGAAAATTTCAGAAGCCCCTTTTTACATACACAAAACATTATATGGAATAATAACGTTAAATAACAATATGAACATCAACTGTATGTCTTTTTGAATACTTTTTTATTTATTTTTATTAAATTCTTATAATTTCAAAATTTTCTCGTAACAATATTTTACACTTAGTATAGAATTTTTGTAGGCTTTCAATTGGACAATTCAATAAACTTTTTCTTAATTGTAAGAGATCGGATTTGTAAGATTTCACAGTTTTGGCACTTATTTGGGTCTAAAAATTATTTATCTAATTATTTTTTTCAACTTACAATTAATTTGAAGCCATATATTTTCTATACTTCAAATTTGGGTCCATAATTCCATTAATCCATATGGCATTTAAACTAAATATTTTGCCCCCCCCCCCCTAAATTCGAAATACACTATTAAAGAGCACAATTTTTTAAAATTCAAAAATTATCCGAATTATTTTTATGTTCAAAATTCCATTTCATTATTAAAAAAAAATTAATTTTTTCTTTATGAAATAATTTCATAATTAACAATTGATATTAAATTTTTAATTTTTATAAATTCTGTTTTTCATTAGTTCAAATTTTTGTTTTAGTTTAAAAAGCTAATGGTTTGTGATTTTTCGAAATTTGAACCAATTGTCCATATTGCACCCATAATTCGGGAATTTTGGTCCATATGATAGATCATTCACACTGTAAAATGCATGTTTTGATAAAAATATAATCAAGCAATTATAATAATTTTTGCCTTCAATTAAATGCAACTTTAAATATGAGTTGATTTATTTTCAATTTGATTTATAACTATGAAATTTTCTCGATGCCGCAAATGTGAGATTTTGGCTTGGGCCACATTTTCACAAAATTTTGGGCACCCGATTTGCTGGGGGCCGCAAATATACAAGATGCAAAGTCTGGGAAACCATTGTTGGGTCTGACGATGCTGATTAGGCGCCACCGGGAAATTCTTAAGGATGAATAAAAAATCATAAAATTACCCTAATGAAAAAAATTGTTCAATCTTTTTCATGAGCAAATTCGCGAAAAATTACTTTCGTACAAAAATTTTCTTCTTGGTCGATAATTATACAAAATTTAATATGACTTTAAAATTGAAAAAGAACGTACTTTTTGTCTAAACCCGGGCTCGAAAGTGTCCTTATTTCGAAGGTTTTTCTTATTTTCTTGCCACTCTTAAGCTTTTTAAATTTTTTGGTGCTTAATGATTTATTTCGCTGATATTTTAATGGGTGTGTGTCTTCGGCTGATGGCTAGAGCCCGGATTTTTAGGGGTTTTACTATTTTTTACGGAAAAGTACTTGATGAGAGAAGCACAAAAATCAACTTTTCTCCGAACAATTTATTTTAGCACCTAAAAATTCTAGCTCAGAGATATTTCAATATTTTATTTTGCTGACCAAAAAATCTTATTACATCAACTTGATTAGACAACTCCTTCATGGTGACCGGGACATCCGAAAATTCACTGAAAATTGGAATATTTTTTGAAAAAAAAACTCAGGGGTGGGAAAATTTTCTGTAAAATTTGAGTAGGCGTATAAAAGAGCACAAAATTTTCAACCGTTTCGTCTTTTGAATGGAGAGCTAAGACTTATACCCATAGAGCAAGAGAGGGTGTCAAAAGTGATTACTATACACTGATCAATTTTCTATCCTTTTCCCTTTAAATACAATTGTTCTGATAATTAAATTTATTTTCAATTTTATTTTTCCTCCTGCCTATAATTAAATATTTTAAATTTAAGAATTATCAAAAACAATTAATAGAAGAGTAATGGTCCCGGAAAATCACATTTCACTCATTCATTCTATTACCCTTTTATTTTTAATTTTAATTAAAACACTAAAATAGACTGTTTACAAATTATCTTGTTATATGATAATTGTTACATCTAATTGCAACTTTAAAATCTCGTTCACGAGTCTCGGTTGCGGATTTTTTTTTGTAATTTTAGTGCAACTTTATAACAGATTTTCACCAAAAAGGCCAATTTTTGCATGGCAAATTTTCGGCAACTTTTGAAATCTAGAGGAATTTTGTGGCACTGCGGTGCCGCTAGTCGACAACGGGAAAATTTTTTGAGATTTTTTATGAATTTTGTTAAAAAAAGGTTGAAAATTCAATAATTTTTCCTCTTTTTCCCCTTCGCTGGCGACCCCCTCCCCCCGAAATAGTCACCCTTAACTGTGTAAAAATTTCTCGCTTTCCGAGACTAAAAACCCGAGACCGGGAAGCGAAAAACCCGAGAAATTTCCCGAGACGGGAACCGAGAACCAAGACTCTCGCACATCCCTACAATCGACACCGCCGGCCCAAAAACGACCTTAAAATTTTCAAAATTTGACCTAATAATTGGCAATTTTTAGTGAAAATTTGTTAAAAATGGTCAAAAATTCCAAAAAAGTATTTTTTTTAGAGTGTGCGCATTAATATGCAAAAGGCATGAGACGCATGTGATGCAAAATGGACGCAATGGGACCAAATATGACGAAGTGCACTCCGTTGATGAGCACATGACCATGTCAGTGGTGCAGCTGGCGGTGCGCAATTATTTCGAATCAATTGATAAATTGGAAAACAATCAGAATATTATAAAAAATAATCTAAATACGTAAGAAAGACAACCAAATAATGATCAATAGAAAAGAGAAATATTAGAAAATTTGAAGCAAATAAAGAAAAGTTGACGCAAATGAATGGCTACCCGACATTTGAGGACTTGACATTTGAGGACCCGACATTTGAGGACCCGACATTTGAGGATCCCGACATTTGAGGACCCGACATTTGAGGATCCCGACATTTGAGGACACGACTTTTGAGGACCCGACATTTGAGGATATCCCCGACATTTGAGGACCCGACTTTTGAGGACCCGACATTTGAGGACATAGACATTTTCAAAAAAATTAAATGGAAATTTTATTTTATATCATTATAAATGAAGAAAATGCATTTTCCAAAGGCAAATGGGAGCAAATTTGGCAAAAAGTCTTCAAGGACAGCCGAATAATTCCAATCTTTCTTCTCCACGTACAGAGTATAGGATAAGGATGCCAATATCTGCCTTTGATTTTTCATAATTGTCCAACACGTTGTCTAACACGAAGTTCAAAGGGAAAAAATCTTGTAAAAGCTCCAACTAAATGCTGGAAGTTTTCGATTAACAAATGGAATCATCACGAAAGCGTTTTTCAAGACCTGGGGAGCACAAACAACGCCCAAGAAGGGTTCTATTTTGCTTTAAAAATGGAAATATCCAGTGTACAACCCCTATATCGAATGAACATGAATTAATCAAGTTATACTTTTCAATTATCGGACTCATCACTGTTCTAAAGAAGAGCGTTTGCAGTCGATAAACTGCGGCAGTATAAGTTGGACCCAAGTCAGGGGATAAGAATTCGAGAACGGAAACAAACACACGACAGTGAAAACATATTTTTAGCCTGGCTTATCCATGCTCTAAATAGTAAGAAAAACATTTTCTTTTTTGTGTTTGCGAATAAAAATCGGGACTTATATTTACGTATTTTTACATATTCGGTGTTTTTATACATATTTACATATTTAGGGATTTTCTTACATATTTGTACATATTTTGGATTTTTCATATATATTTTCATTTTTTACATATTTGAAAATGTACACCTGAAAAATACCAAAAAGTAATTTTAAAATACTAAAAAGTGATTATAAGTAGGGTTACACGGGTCCGGGTACCCGACCGGGTCCTAGACCCGGATACCCGGTTTTTTCACTACCCGGACCCGGACTCGGTTTTTTGAAAATCCAATACCCGGTACCCGACCCGGTAGGTCCGGGTCCAACCGGGTCCAAAAGTACACTGGTAAGAATGGGGGTCTGGATCAAATTGTTGAGCAAAGTTGGAGGAAAGGAAAATTTTTTTTAATTAAATTAAGATATATTTTAAAAATGAATCATTTATGCTCCTGTGGCTTAGTGGTTAATCTTTTGGATTCTTTTCCTTGTTTCTCAGGTTCGATTCTTTCTCATATCGATAAAAACTTTTAAATAAAATTACTTTTTTCTTTAATAAATAAATTTTAAAAAAATTTTGATATAATTTTATACAATATTAAAATATTAAATTTTGAAGGAAAAATAGTATTTTTGCATAAATTTTTGATTTTCCTTGTTGGTGCCTCTCCAAAACCTACCTCACCCAAATTTTCCTAAAAATTTCGCTAAATTTTTCCGAAAATCCACAAAACTACTAATTTTTTGTTGAAAATCTGCTAAAAATATGGCCAAAATTCCCAATATTTTCCCGGCGGCGCCTGTCGGCACCGCCGGACTAGAAATTCTTTTTTGTTTCATAAAAAATTGGCTCAAAATTTAGTTATTTTTTGGACAAAATCTGTTACAATTCGCATTAAGAATTACAAAAAAAATTCATGGCCGCCCCTAAGTATAAGCTTTTAATTTTAAGAAAAAATTACCTAATTTGAAAAAAAAATAAATATTTTTTGGGTTTTTTTCAGGACCCGGTTGGACCCGATACCCGGACCCGGACCCGGTTTAAAATCTTGGACCCGGACCCGGACCCGGCTTTTCAGGACCCGGCAATACCCGGACCCGGTTTTTGCCCAAAAACCCGGACCCGTGTAACCCTAATTATAAGCCTATTTAAGTCATTTTTATGGCATTTTGTCCTTATTTCATCCTTATACGGGATTTTTTTTCCATAAAATAACCATTTGAAAAATTTTATTTACGCATTTGGGGTTTTTTGTACATATTTCGGGATTTTTCTTACATTTTTTTTGAAAATGTCTATGTCCTCAAATGTCGGGTCCTCAAAAGTCGGGTCCTCAAATGTCGGGGATATCCTCAAATGTCGGATCCTCAAAACTCGTGTCCTCAAATGTCGGGATCCTCAAATGTCGGGTCCTCAAATGTCGGGATCCTCAAATGTCGGGTCCTCAAATGTCGGGTCCTCAAATGTCAAATCCTCAAATGTCGCACCACGAAATGAATATAAAAATCCTTTCCCTATAATAATTTAAAAATATTTATTTTCAAATCATGAAAAATAATTATCAACTTATTATAAGAATATTTAATTACAAAAAAATAAACTAGTTTATTGAATGAGTTAAATGTGATTGTTTTAATATTTATTACATTTATTTTCACATCTTTTCACTGAATCTTTCATCCTTAATTAAGCTTTTCCATTTATCATTCATCGAAAATTATAAAATCCAATTTAACGTGTCATGCGAACATTGTACAAAAACAAATGGATCATTCAATCCGGTGAAAAAATTTTACTTGAAAAGAAATGCGTGAATTCATTGAGAGAAAAAATAAATTTAAAAGTTTTTATGGCAAAGACAAACAGAAAGAAATTATGAAAATAAATTTATTTTATGCGAACATTCATTGTCCCCCGCAATTGGGTAATGGTCGGGAAGGACCTAGATTTGGTATCCAGATCCTGAAGAATAAAATTTGCTATATTAAATTTGTAAGAAAATCGGATTTATCCCCGGAACAGAAGAAAATGGAAGAATAATTAAATTATGTAAAGATTAACCAGTTAAGTTTTCTTGGCGATCAGTAGATTACTGTAATTTTTGTAATTTGTCCTGATAAAAAACACAATTTGTTTTCTGAGAATTCATTCCGCGGGTAAAAAAATTATCATTTGTAGTAAAATTTTATCAATTGCGATTTTCTTAAAGCAAACAATAAAATATAAGCAAAAAAAGAAGAAATCTTCGCCAAAAGATGGATAAAAATTATAATAAACTTTGCAACAAAAAAAAAATTGGGTTTAGCCGATCGTAATTGAAAATTTGGGAAAATTTTTTAAACTCAAGCCGATATGCAGTCACAATACCCAAAATTAGAGCCCCATAAATCTCGAGTTATAGAAATTGTTAAAATTGTTTAAGAATTAAAATTTGATTGTGACTTAAATTGAATAAATTTATAATTTTATAAAATAATTTAAAAATAAATTATTCAAAAAAATGAATGTATTCAATGCAAAAAATTTGAAACACGAAGCATATTTTGGCATTGTGTGTTTATAGGCAAAATAGGAAATGTGACAAAATAGGGAGGAATTTGATCTATTTTTTGGCTACGTCCATTTGAGTTTATATTTTACACAAAAATCTCATTTTGACATATATTTTTGTCTCTCTCAAGAATTTAGACAAAAAAATAACTAAATCCATTGATCTCTCTCATAGGGTTGCATACAATTCATACGATTAACGAAAATTCTCTTCAATTAAATGAAATTAGTTGTAACTTATATAGTTAAAACCAGTACCATTCAAAACCTTACATGTAATAACGAAGAAATGAGGAGTTGAGGACGGAAAGCAGAATCAATTTAACGAATTATGGAACATCGGACATAAACGCAAAAACATAGAACATTGGAAAACCACGCTTTACAAGTAATATTTATACCGATTTTCAGTTACATAAATGGAAAAAGGTTCAAACAAGCAAGAAATGCAGTCGCGCAACGACGATGGCACGTACTCAAAAATCGCATGCTGATTTTTGCAGGCAATTTCCGATTAGTGGTGGCGGTGTTTGATGATTTGAAACTTTGATCAGTTGTTCATTACTGCGTTTCTAACATTTTTATGACTTTTTTAAGTTAAATTTATGGTGATGATTGGTGATTATTCATGACTAGGGCCCGGATTTATATGGACAAAAAAATCCAAAAAAATGGATGAAAAAATGGCAAAATATGGACGAAATATAGGCAAAAATGCTGAAATATGGACAAAAAACACGAAAAAATGGACAAAAAATTTCTAAAAGTTGTTTGAATTTAAAAAAAATTCATAAACTCATAAATTTTTTGAGCCAAGAAGGAAAAAACCATTTCAATTCATGTATAGAATTCCACAATTGAGAATTCCTATTTATTATTTTACTAAAAAATAATGAAGTTAGAAAAAAAATTTACAAAAATCACTTTTTAAGAGAATGTTGTTAATGAAAATTTTTGCACAATTTTTGATCTTTTTTCAAAAATGTTCGTTTTTAGGGGCTATTTTCCAAAAATTACCAAAAATTTTCCATCTTTATGGCGTATTTTTGAAATTTTTAGTGAAAATGCCAAAATACGGATGTAAAATATGGAAATATAGACAAAAACTGAAACATGAAAAAATATGGAAAATATGGAAATAAAAAGGCATCCAAAAAGCATCAAACCAAGCTAAAAATGCTATTTACGTTGTTTTTAGGCCGAAAGAAATGTGCAAAAAAAAATGGAAATCCTTACAAATCCGGGCCCTATTCATGACTTAGCAGCCTCTTTCATTATTCATTTTGAGTAAAAAATTTTATAAAATTTCTTAATTTTATAGACATAATTTATGTTTCTTATATGTTTTTTGCTTAAAAAATGCACCCATCAGGGTCGTTTATCTTAATCAAAAATATAAATGGGACTAATTATAATGGCGTTTTATATAAATGAATTATTTTTTTTCGTGAATATGTAAACGTTTCATCAATAATTAAAATTTGCCAGTGTTAAATAGTTTTGGAAAATGCTTTCATTTTTATTTAAAAGTTTAAACCACAAAGCTTATCGTTCATCCACTTTTTATTCATATTCTTCATCGCCTTCTTTCAATTCACCAATGTCCTTACAAAATAAGTCACAAGCAGCGCTATAAATTTAATGTAACTTTTTTCTTTAGTTAAAATTTGTGAGAATTTGAATTTAAAAAAAATTTCATATAAAAATTCAAAATATTTGCCTACACTTTTATTTGATTTTTTCAGCTTTTTTGTATAGATATGCCTTTTTGCGACTAGTTTCGATATATTAAGCATAAAATAACAGATTTCTATTTTGTTTGAAGTTTCTAGGTTTGGTTTTATTATGCCTTTTTTTTTTTTGCCTTTTTGGGATTTTCGTTGCCTTTAATGCCTTTTTTGGCGTTTTGTTCATGCTTTTTTTTGCCTTATTTCCTAAAAATTAATTAAAAATGCAATAAATCCTAAAACAACCCTAAAGAAATTAAAATTTTTTCCAGGAGAATCAGGCAATTTTTATAAAATTTTCTTAATAAAAAACAATCTATCTCTTTTTCACTTTTCAACACAAATTTAAATTTTTAAGAAAAAACTCCGAAAAATAAACCATCACAGAGTGTTACTGAATTCCTATACCATTGTGATTGAAATGGCAAGATTAAAAAATAATAGCAAAAATCTGGCGTTACCGAATGTTTTTTTGCCTTTTTAATGAATTTTTGATATTTTTTAGACTTAGTGCGTTTTTGGCGATTTTTTATCACTTTTTTAGTCAGCTTATGGTGATTATCAGGTCTCCATTTTTGGTCAAATATTTTCCGATTTGAATATCCCTCAGGAAAAAATTTTTGATTCTGCCAAAAATTAAATCCAAATCTGAATGAATGGGGGCGAGTGGGTCAACAGCAAGGGCGTAGACAGCGGGGGGGGGGGGGGGGGGAGCTGAGGCGGCTAAAGTTCCCCCCCCCCCCCCCTCCGAAACACAAAAAAGTAAAAATTCAGTAGATTTTTTTGAAGTTTTTAAACAATTTCTTAACAAAATTGCATTAAAATACTCAAAAATTTTCCCGGCGGCGCCTACCGGCATGCGCGAGTGGGTCAACAGTGAGCTTGCCGAAAACCTTGAGAAATTTTTTGATTATCAATAGAGACCGGCGGGATCGGGACTCCCGCGGGATTTTACGGGAGTCCCGCTCCCGACTCCCGCTTTTTTCGGTGAACGGGATTTTTAAAAGGAGCGGGATTTTTATGGGATTCCCGTTCGGGACTCCCGTCCCGGAAAATTGAACTCCCGATCCCGCTCCCGGAAATTTTTACCCAAAAACGGGAGCAAAATGCACTGGTAAGAATTGAGTTTTTTGGTAAAAATAATGATTTTTCATTGAAATCTATTAAATATATAGCAAAAATTTCAAAAAAATTGGCCATTTTTGGACATAATCTGACAATGTATTGTATTCAAATATTCAATTTTTTTTTCCCTGCGGCGCCTATCGGCACCGCCGGCCTCCCTCTTCCACCCTGGCACCAAAAAGTTTTTCAAAAAATACGCCGCAAAAAGTTGTTAAAATTAATAAAGGGAGTCAACAAAAAAATTATTAAAAATTTTATTGGAAGCAATTTGAAAAAATTTCTGGTTTTCGACCCAAAAATATGTTTTTTTTATTTCAAATTTTTGCTTACTAAATTTTTCTGTCTATTTTTTCTTTAATAAAGGATTGTCCTTCAAATTTGTGCATTAAAATATTTTTGTTAGTCTTTAATTAAATTTTCGAATTACTCCCGCTCCCGCCCGGGACTCCCGTTCAATTACAGCGGGATTTTAACGAGAGCGGGATTTTCACGGGATTCCCGATCCCGCTCCCGCTCCTCGAAAATTTAGAACTCCCGATCCCGCTCCCGCTCCCGGAAATTTTTTTACCGGACTTTAATTATCAATTACAAAAACAACCGATAAAATTTATGAGGAATAAAAATTTTTAATTAATTTGCACCCGTAATTTTCAAGTTTTTTGTGCATATTTAGTGAATATTTTGCTATTTTTGTGTATGTTTGGTGCATATTTCACGAATTTATTTGTTGTATTTGAAAATAAAATAAAAAAAATGCTTACTCTAGCCCTTCGAGGGGTAGGTGCGTGAGGTGTGCACTGTCCAGGTTGTTAGTGCAGTAGCAGCTACCGAAAAGTGCGTGTCTGGTTGTTCGTGCAGCAGCATCGGTTGGCGCTTGCTCGGCGTACTCGCTCGTCGCTCCGCTTCGCTCCGCTCCTCGCTCACACGCCTCGAGGGGCAGGGCGCTTCGCGCCCGCCCCTTGGCGTGCTTTGCTACGGCTACCGGAACATGCGAGGCAATTGGTAGAAAAAAGGAAAACGAAAATGAAAAGGAAGAGGAAGAGGAAATAATATAATTATTTTTTTAAATATGGGAGTTTTGCTGGGGGGGGGGGGCTGCCGCCCCCCCCGCCCCCCCCCCCTGGCTGCGCCGCCCCGAACGACTCGTGGTAGACCTTTGCTTTCTTTTTAAAAAATTTTCAAAAAAGAAAAATAAAAAAATATTTTATTAGTTATTAAAGTATAAATAAATGGAATAGATTTCAATTAAATTATTGGATTTTTAATATATGGATTTTTTCTTAAATTTTAATAAATTTAATTTTTAATATTTTTTCTATTGGATTAAAAATCTTTTTTTTAATTATTATTTATTAATTTAAAAATATCGTTTTTTTAATTTTTTGAAATTTATTTAAAAATTTTTATATTTTATTATAATGATATATTAAATAATTTCATTTGTAAAATTTATATAAACAATTTTTTTTTGCGAAATATTTTTTTAAATTTTATTAAATTATTTTAACAAAGGAAATTTAAAATTATTTTATTTAAATTTAATATATTATTTTTTTAAAATTTTTTAAGTTTTAAAGTTATTTTTAATTTTTTAAATAATTTTTTTAATTTTATTAAATTATTTTAACAAAGGAAATTTAAAATTATTTTATTTAAATTTAATATATTATTTTTTTAAAAATTTTTTAATTTTTAAAGTTACTTTTAATTTTTTATAATTATTTTTAACAAAAAAAACTTTAATATAAATTAATACAAAATTAATATAGTATTTTTTTAAATATGGAAGTTTTGCTGGGGGGGGGGCTGCCGCCCCCCCCCAACCCCCCCCGCTACGCCCCCCCCGCCCCCCCCCCTGGCTGCGCCGCCCCGAGCGACTCGTAGTAGGCCGTCGATTTCTTTTTTAGGCCCCTCCCCCAACCCAAAAACCTTTTTTTATGCCCAAAAACGAAAAAAAAACGAAAAAAATTCGAAAATTTTCAGACTTGTCGACACCAACTCAACTTTGAGCTAGGGACCCAAATTTTTTTTTAAAATGACCGCCATCAAATTCTCTACAACTCTATCTATGATGTCCCTATTTGCCAAAGCAAAACAAAAACCGAAAAAAACAAAAAAGTGAAAAATTGGCAAAAAATCGAAATTTTGACATTTTGTCCGGTTCGTAACTCAAAAAGTTCTGAACCAAACCGGACAAACTTTTTTTTAAAATGACTGTCATAACCCCATTTTCCCAACTCCCCGCACCCAAATCACAAAAAACCAAGTAATTTCATAATTTTCACCCAAAAAATTTCGACATTTTGTCAGACTTGTCGACACTTTGTCCTACCCACCCCGAACATTGTTAGACCTGTTGAAACAATGTCTAAACAATTTAAAACCCCATTTTCCCCACTCCCCGCACCCATTTACCCCCAAAACCCCGCACTCCCAGCCAAAATCGGACATTTTGACCAATTTTCCGGACAAATGACCAACTTAACCTGGGGCTAGGGGCCCAATTTTTTTTTAAAATGTTCCTCTCGCCGAGCTCTACTATTATAGGTAATAGCGCCGGAGCTACCGATTCGCTAAAACAGACTTTCCCCCGGCGCTAACTTTCTGAGACCCCGACCCACCCCAGGGGCGAATTGAATAACTCCCTCCAACTTAGTGCTGGCGCCCAAATTTTTTTTTAAAAGACGCGCCATCCCTAGGAGCATCTTTTACCTTCCCACACTTCCCCCCTCTAGATAACTTGAATATATGCAAAAATCGAAAAACCACCAAAAAAGAAAAACCACTTTCAAAAAACTTAGTTTTCCAAAAAACTTTCTTTGGGGCGATTTAAAAGCCGACGGACCAAAAGTTTCTAAATGAGCTCAGCTTTCGAACGGTACCACCCGTGTCGTTTATTTAGTCACAAATTTTTGTGACTTTGCTTTAAATTTGTAAATTTTTGTGAAATTTTTTTATTAACAATATGATCACAGTATCAACAATAGTGATCAAAAATCTTGGTATCTGATCGCCTTCAAATATGTCAAAAAAATCAATCTTTTTTCTCGAAATTGTTCGCACTAGTGGACGGTTCGTCTTCTAGCGGAATTTTGAATGTCTTTCGGAGGAATTCAGCAGTTTTTTGTTGTCCAATCAAAAAACGGTGGTGATGTGTAAGGTTGTCCAAAAGTTTATTCACAATGATTAATGCTTTGTCCTTTCCAGCGCGACTGTTGTATGAAGGGTTGTTTATGGCTTTTGCCAACTCGGTGAGCAGTCCCTTGTTGAAATTTTCAGCTTTGATAGCCTTTCCCACGGCTTCAAAAATATTTTGAGTTTGTTTGTTAACAGAGTTTATACGCTTTTGTTCTGCTCTTTCACAATCGGCCACGGCACGATTGTAGATGTCGTCGTGGGTTGATTCAAGAGAGCTGAGTTCCTCCAAAAATTTGTTGTTAATTTCTGGAGAGAAATTCGAACTCGGGAATAGCTGATTATATCAGTATTCCTGTTGAAATCGACCTTTTTTTGACTTCACAAATTGATTCAGATAACTTCTTAGCTTGTGCGATTGTCTCTTCTTGTCTCAGATTTTCCAAAACCGATTGGCTTTCTTGGGACAATTAGCGTATCTACAATTTTATTCAGAATCAGAAGTATCCGATTTTTTGAACAACTCAAAATTTTTGTAAATTTTAGAGAAATAAATTTTTGTCTCGTTTCGCTCAG